>JAZGTI010016166.1:0-12946 GCA_036877585.1 Botia kubotai
AGCATTAACAGTGGCTCATTTAAAGATCAAACCCAACAACCAGAACCATGTAGCAATGTCAGAAGTTTGTCATAATTTAATGAATTGATCATTCATTTGTAGAAAATTTCCTTTCATTCCTTAAAAGGCAAAAAAATGGTAACGTGTTGGCAAAAACTGTGATAATCACAGTATAATAATAGAAATAATATTTAGTTTGACCCTGTGAGATGGACAAATAAGAATGAAGCGATATTCAATGATACTCTGTTGGAAACTCAATTCACCGTGAAATGTTACCGCTAAAAAGTGTTGCGCTGAAATGTTGTTTATTGTTCTTCACGATAGTTCCAGAAGATGTCGCCATAAAGCAGTTCATCGTGTAAATGCCCAGAAAACAGTCGCTATGATTTAAAAATACTTTTCCTTTTCTTACCGCAATTCCATATATGTCACAACTCTGCTATGCCAATGTCATTAAAGTGTCATAAATAAATGCCACATAAATGACACATTTTCTCGAAATGAAGTCATTCTTTTAGGAA
This sequence comes from Botia kubotai, assembly GCA_036877585.1. Taxonomy (NCBI): domain Eukaryota; kingdom Metazoa; phylum Chordata; class Actinopteri; order Cypriniformes; family Botiidae; genus Botia; species Botia kubotai. Next base: position 525 of record JAZGTI010016166.1, read on the forward strand.
AACATTTAGAGGGAAACATCATAACACACTATTATAACGCAAGTGTTCTGATCAAGCTCTTTAATTAAGATTTAACATTGTTTTCTGCTCTGTGTGAAAATAAGAGATGTTTCATTGTAATCTATAATTAGTCTTATGAGTTTTCAGATCGGAGACCACATGACCATCTGAGGATTATTATAAAATGAGCAACATATTTGTGGGGCTGTTGATGTGGTTAGCTGTCACCAAATGTTTCTTTGGTGAAGTACAACAAGTTATGGACTAAATACAAAACTGCATCATCTGAAATCTGACAGAAACATATTAAGATTCAAATGCACGATAACAGTAATGAAACTGCTTCTGTTGAATGTTTTATAGATCCTGAAGTTATATTTTAACCTGCGATGGCAAACTTTCATTGTCAGCAGACATTACTCAAACACTGAGAATCTTTCCTTATTGTCAGCGCCATTGAAATCCAAGAAAATCAAACATGACGTCTCTTTAATATCTCAGTTATTTTACTTGACAGCAATGAGATTAAATGGAGAACAGACCCAGAAATCTGATCTATCAGCAATATTATTGAACATTTCAATATTAACATTTTTCATCAAATTGTAGCTACAATCATTCATTTCACAGCTTCATACGCTTTCATGTATTTGAACAATTGTCTCATTTGGTTCTATTTTTATTTCTCCTAAAGCACTTTTATGAGAAATATCTGAGACAAAAAGAAGAAACCTCAAAAGAAGATCTCACAGTGGATCTGAATAGTAACACAGAGAGGCTGAATGGTAACAGATTTGAACAGAGTATTCGGAATGAATAAATCTCAGCTTAAGAAACAGTGTTGATGATAAATGTTGATAAACTGAATGATCAGATGGAAAGCTCACTTTGCTGCAAGACAAGATTATTTAATAAACAAAGAACAGCATTTATGTAAAACAGAAATAGTAACATATAACATTATTCATGGTTTTATGATGTAATCTAACTGTTGTATTGGTTTTCATGTCACTACAGGATTACTCTGAGCACATGTTTTCTCACTAGTGGGTTTGTGCTCTGTGATATGCTTTGACTGTTTTCACTGTTTTACTGAATATCAGCTCAGCTGTGATACAGTATGTGGCTTAAATATATGATCTAAGGGGAGAGGCCTTCTCTGTGCATATTAAGACGTCAGAACTGTAATGATTAACATGTTAACACTTGTGTGCTCATGTACACACCTTTAAAAATGATATTAAGAATAGACCAGCCACTGAGTTAATCATCTATCAGCAAACTGTAATGAGCTCATTCTGTGTATGTGATGAATATCACGCCAGCTGAGTCGCTCTGTCTCATTTACCACTGTGTTCTCTTCAGCTGATACAGACAACATGCTGTGTGACGGAAACGGTCTGTTCCATCAGCCCTGCAGTTAGGAAACACAGCGACTCGTCTCATTAAACATGATCCAGTGAAATGTGACGTGTCTGCTGTGCTCATCCTGTGTGCCAATTCTGAGTGACCAATTAAATCCTTTGCTGACTCTTGAATACCCACAATGCAATCTGCTTTATAGTCTACAAATGATGTTCACTGTACAGATGATTGTATGATTGTAAATTATTGTAATAATCTTTGTAAATGACATGTGACTAATCAGTGTCCTAATGAAGGTACAAATCATTTCACAACAATGTTTAGAATAATTAAGTAATATTTAAAGACTGTTTATTAATAATAAAGCTGAAAGGATCGACTGGGTAATGAATATGGCTTGTTAAATGGCTTGTAAGATGTAATGCCATTTTGACAAGCCAATGTTTACAAGCTAGCAAGCAAATTATAGACGTACCCTAAAAGTTAACATAGCCAACTATTCATCCAGATCCTTTTGTGTAAACCTATTATACACCTAGCTAAAGTAAGCAGGACTAGAGTTAGTGAAACCCTATGTCTTGAACAGAAATATAAAAACTCATCCACATAGCTGTCAAAGCTGCACGATGAGCCAACAACTCATTTAAGATGAGTCAATTCTGCATAAATCTGATGCTGTCCAGCCTGCTGTATGATGTCACACTGCAGACAGTACAGTTGAGCAGCTGTGCAGTTTGAAGCAGGATGAGGATTTGCTGTTGATATTTTCATCGTTCATCAAATGTGGAATGTGTGTTAACTGTAATATCTTTGTTTGTATTGTGTGTGAATATTGTGTGAACACTGACAGTTCTGAGAATGAATCTGTCTGTATATGTGATTTTAGTCACGTTTCTGAGCGATGTCTTTCTTGACTAAGTTCATGGTCACAGTTAGTATTTGGCTTGAGAGTTATATTTACTAACAGATATGACTCTGGTCATTTGTCCTGTTCATACAATAGCTTATATTCGACACTTTATTAAAATTCTGTTGTGTAAAATATGCAATATGTGTTTATCTAGAACACATGATGAATCACGGTCTCATGAAAGCAAAGGGTTGTTCTTTACACTGGAGGTCATTGTCTTGCCGGTCATCGTTGTCTCTTGTGTTGTCTTCTACTGCCTTTGGCTCCAAGACATCACATCTGGTGAGTGAATGTAGCCTGTTTCATTTGCTATAAAGAATGATTTAAAGACAATGAACCACTAGGTTTACATCTTTCAAAAATGACCTTTCAATGACGGACTGGGAAATTGATTGATTTAAACAGCATTCCATTGAATTTCATAGAGGCTCTTTGAATGAAGTAACCACTGATGGTTTAAAGAGGGAAAACCACAATTCTCATTGGTTTATTGTCCATCTTGTGGGTATAGTGCCTTTAAATAGATGTACCATTCCTAAGTATTCTTGATCATAAAGCAATCCAGGATAACCAACGGAAATGGATACATTTTGCCATGGTGGTCACAGAGTGCGTATAATTGTGCTAAATGAAACATTTATTTGAGCTGGTGATTTGATTCTTATCTGACAGCCATTCATGTTCCAATAACCTGCAAGACTGTACCAATTTTACTGATTATTTCTGGTTTAGTTTGAGGGTTGTTTTTAGAAAGCTGTGGAGTAGTGTGTGTTGAGGGCTTTAAACAGCTCTATAAAATGTGCAGTCGAATCTCAAACCCATGACTCCACCCATGCTTGTGATTTTTACAAAGGACAGAGAAATTATTCATGGTTTTTCTACTTAGCCAAAAGCCTGGCCTGACTTTTCTGATACGATCTGTGCAAAACCTGAGAATAAATGAGCAAATAGAAATGCATTGAAATTCCATCAGAACCGCAGAGTTTTACTCGTGAGTGAATTTTAAAACTTGTCTTTCTATGTTCTGTTGTCTTGCTTTTATAAAGGTCATGTAGTATAATAATTCAGTCTTGCCTTAAACATCAAGTTGGCTGTGGTGAAATATGAAAATAATATTGCTAGCAAGCTAAAAACATCTTCATGAAAACATCTTCATTGTGCTTGTCCTGTATATTCAGTATGAACGGAATATCAAACCTTGGGAACACAAGGGAAATCTGATCCATTGTTTACAGCTGGTAAAATATTGTGTCTTTGTGTTTGTCTTTTAAGGGTGATGGGTTTGAAATAGTCTCATCAAGGTCTTTGATTCATGACAGAAATTCTTCTCTCATGATTTCATGTTTATGATCAAGTATCGCCTCGCCTTAATAATAAAACAAAAAGTAATACAATTAATCAATATCTAATGCTTTACTAAAATGGTAAGTAGCTGAGTGACAGGTAATCACCCTTCAGGTAATCCGCAGGTAACAGCCAATCACTCGTCAGTGTTTTGTCAAATTTACAAGTGGTCCACCATTCACTACTTTGATGTCAAAGTCAGCAGAACTGTTTTTCAGGGTTTTTGTTTCAGCTGTAACATGATGTGTAAATAACGTATTAATAAGTAAATTATTTGTGCAGTGTGCACTGTTGTACATCACATAAGCTGGAGAGCGTCTCCTATAAACATAAATTACATAGACACTCAATTTCTCCATCATCTTAATCGAATTGCCTTTATGTCCAGTCTTTAAACAGTGCTGTAACTACACAAATTTGCCACGGCAACTACTGTTTTTACCAAAATACCACAGTTGCTACAGCTATTGTTACTGCTGAAAAAACACAAGAAATGAATATGAAGAGTGTAACTGCAAGTCTTCTGAAGTTATGAAGTCTGAAGTTAAGTCTTCTGAAATAAGCTTCTTTCTGTCATTTTAATTTGTTTTGATGACAGTGGTGTCAAATACCAAATGACTACAGTTAAACTGTATTAACACTCACAGCAGTATTTGCTGTTTTTGGAAACCATGGTTACCACGTTCATTTCTCGGATCAGGCTAAAATACTGTTTAATTTGCATACTTTTTGTAAATAAGCAGGTCATACAGATATGCAAGCTAACAAGTTTTGCTTCACTAACGTTCTGTCTAACGTTTGTTTTGCTTCCCAGAATGTACATTTTTAAGACTTGTTTTTGATTAGCCAGGAAAGTTTTCAGAAAAGAAACACTATTTAAAACGAATAATTACCAAACGGGAACCAAATGCTAACGATAGATGAACGTTCTGCTTTTTCTGTCATTCTAATTCCATAACTCATCCATCGGTCTTCCAAGTGATACAAAAAACGAGCACACTGTGCACAGTAGACATACTGCATGCTTGAAAAAATAGTACGGGTAGTATAGTAGTGCGCCATTGGGCACACCGCCCAGGACTTGTTCAGTGACAGGAAATGCAGTGTGTACTGACGGAGCGCTTCTCCAATGGGAGCAGCGCAGGGGAGGCGCAGCACTGATCCTCCGCTTTACTACGAAGGTAAAGCGCAGGCAAAACCATGGAGAGGAACCGCGTCAAAATGATCGTTTAATGTCCGAAGAAAAGTAAGGTAAGAATCAACAAGATAGACAGTAAGAGCTAAGCCTCGGGAAAATGTTTAACGTCCTAGAAACAGCACAAGTATATAAAGAGGAAAGTTTTGGCGACCTAAGAGAGGTCACGCTGTTGCGCCTGGAAATTTGTCGCCTAAGTGAAGATAAGCAGTTTCGCGTCCTAAAAACTGTTTTAAGTCTTTATGTGTTAAAATGCTAAAATGAATTTACACGCAAGCAGAAACTGTGGCACTTGTTGAGTACATGTTGATTTCTTTGTGATAATAAGCGTTTGTAGAGGGATGAACGTCACCGTTATATGACTCTGTATGTTGTTTATCTCCAGAACCCGTAAGTGCGTCTGTAGTCGCTCATGTACTGCTGATGTGTGCTTATGCTTGACGCTTCTTGTCAAAAACCTGGAAATGCAGAAAAACACTTTACATAACTGATCATTTAAGCCCTGCTTTTAATTCGTATTGAAGTTGTTTAAAAACTGTATTTGAGAATAGCTACTCATTTAAGTTTCATTATTAGTTTTTTATTATTTTTAAAGTAGCTGTTTAAGGTTTTTAAAGTCTTTCTTTAGTCTTTCTCATTGTTGATGATGTTGTAGTTTTGTCATTTGAAACATGTGCAAGTAATCATTACCTTTAAGAATGTATTATAACTATTTCGTAACTATATGTACGTTTCTGAGGAGACCAAATACAAAGATATAAGATCAGTAATTAAAAAGCCCACAAAAACTGCTCACTGGTCTGAATGTATGTATAGTGGAGGTGTGTTGTATATCAATTATATGATTTCATAATTATGAACCACAGCAGGATGCTGTGCATTGTCCAGGCATAAACTGTGCCAGCATTACAGACTTAAATCCCTGCTACATTATACGCTTCTGTGCTGTACCACAGTGTGCTTTCATTGGCGCTCTACAGCTCGTGTCTGCATATACTGTGTGCTTTGAATGCAATTGCTTTGTATATGGACATAATACTAAATGGGACATTTAATACTTAAAACCTTCTTACGAGACTGTTTTAAAATTGCCTTGGGATAAAAAGTCATTGCTCCTGAATCCTGTGTATTTTAAGTGCATTTTAACTTTGGATCCTTTGCAATTCAACAAACTGTCAGCACAGCAAATTACTGAGTGATAAAATGTCAATGTTGGGCAGCCAGTGTTAAAATCTGGCGTTTAGTTACAAGTATCACACGCTTTACCACTTGTTTACTGTAACTGTACAGTGTTCATTTTGAGTGTTGAGATGAAATCCACATCTGCACATGTGCAGAGCATTTTCAGTTCTCCCGCCTGTTCCTACGTCTCCATCATCCTTCTTGACTGATTTTGTCTTCATGCAATGCAGTACAGTACAGTCCAAGGTACAGTATGAATTTCATTTGATCACTAAAACAAATTGTATGTACTTTATATAATACTGTTTGTGTGTCATTTCTATGATAAGTACAGAAAGTCTACATTGAATAATCATCTGTAAGCATTGAATAAGTCACATTCGCTTGTCGTTAACTGTGGTCATCTTTTTAACCTCGGTTTAGTTTCGTTCACCTTTAAGAGATGCAGTTTCATCGTGTGGTATATAATCCATTTAACATGTAAACTGAGATGAAACAGACATGTGACACGCTGTGACATTTAGTAAGTGACACGACTGCCAAAGTATTGTTTGATTTTCCCCCAATTCCTCTGACAGTGTCAGTATTCCTCCGACAGTGTCAGTATTCCTCCGACTGTGTCAGTATTCCTCCGACGGTGTCAGTATTCCTCCGACGGTGTCAGTATTCCTCCGACAGTGTCAGTATTCCTCCGACGGTGTCAGTATTCCTCCGACGGTGTCAGTATTCCTCCGACGGTGTCAGTATTCCTCCGACGGTGTCAGTATTCCTCCGACGGTGTCCGGTGTCAGTATTCCTCCGACGGTGTCAGTATTCCTCCGACGGTGTCAGTATTCCTCCGACGGTGTCAGTATTCCTCTGACGGTGTCAGTATTCCTCCGACGGTGTCAGTATTCCTCCGACGGTGTCAGTATTCCTCCGACGGTGTCAGTATTCCTCAGGAAAGTGCAGCAGTGAGAGTGGCAGAGATGACACACACAAATATTTAGGTTTATTTTGTGCTCATTTCATAAAATAGTGCGACAGTTTCAGCATTTTCTACCATGAGGGTATTGTGTTGACATCCGCCACTTTCTCAGTTGACTCATGTTTATGACATGTTTTAAATTTGAGACAGACGTTATGTGTTACTATGTGAGCAGACCTGACAGGATTCAGAGTTAAACTTTAGCTCAGTTCATTGTGGGGTATACGTTATTTATAAGTATTGTTCATCAACTACAATTGCAAGTTAGCATGTATTTAATGAAAGTGCTCACTTCTGTTTTGAAGCGTCATGCAAACGTTTTCTGATGGAGCTAGTGATGATTCCAGAGCTATTTCAGAACAGCATTCAAAAATGTTATTTCTCTTATCACAAGTCAACAAAGTGATTGTCTGAGTTACTGTTTGTCAGTTTTTAGTTTTATGGTATTTTTTATTATCGTAAAAGAGATGCTCTTGGCATTGGTACATTATTTGTGAACTTGAAAGATCCTGAAGGGACGATATCCTGTCTGTAAGTAGTAAGTACTTCTGCTAAGATGTTGATCAAAAGGTTAAAAATAACTTTAAATCTTACAATTGTTTGTGTGTTTATTTTATCCAAACTTGTCTCTTCAACAGGAACAGGAACCCTATGATGCACAGAAGAGCCCAAGTTTCTGAAGAACACCAGTTGTAAAATTCTCTTTAGGTTAATGAAGGTGTTTGAAGAGAACCTGTCTTAACTTGTTAAAATATGTTGTACTAAACAAAGATGTTTTGATCATTCATCTTTTTATGTTTTAATGTAATTGCAGACTAAAGAAAGACATGCATTTTTCAATAAATGCCATTCAGTAAACTCTTTAAAACGCATTTCTTTATTCTTAGTCACGTTCTGTCTTCAGAAATATCTTATTATTATATTATTATTATATTATTATCATCAGAAATAAAAATATTTCTATATAATCAGCATTAAATAAATCCTCTGGGTATGTTTATCAGCACAGAGTGTTAAATGTCACACTTGTGAGTATTAATTTCTGCATGAGTGTTCCTATTTAACACTCACACAGTGTTTGTATGAGTGACACACTGATCAGTGTTGACTGAACACCAGCACAGATGAAGCTGCACATTCACCTGACCAGTGTTCATTTAACACTCATAGGGTCAAATCTCCAACATTTTTAACTGTGAATATAAAGGTTAACTTTTAAATAGCTTTTAAATCACCTTCTTAGTTTTCATCCCAAATATCCTGTTATTAAGAACATCTATAGCATCTATATCTGTCCAGATGTGCATTCCTCTTCTCTTGGGTGATTTAAATACTAGAAAGAAGAATGCAGACCTGAGAAAAACACATTTAAATGGAAGAAAGTTGTATGTCTGCGAAACACAAACATCATGAAACTGAAGTTTGTTTAGTTGGTTGAAATCTGTAACTGCAATCTCTACCGTCACTAAACTGAAACCCTCTCTGGTTTTCTGACTTGCCAAGCGCTGTTCCTCATTCAGAACACTCATTTTGAGCTCATATTTCAGCACACATTATGAGCGGCTGAAATCAGTTTCAAATTAAAGTTGAGAGCTCGTCGCTCTGTCAGGAGAACATGGCCTCATGAGGGGAACCTAGTCGACTGCCTCACTGACATGCTAGCAGTGTGTTGAGCTCCAAGCAGTTCCAGGTTTAAACTTACATGAGGCCCTACATGGGATTTTATACACTGAAAGTGATCTTTTTGGCAGACTGAGTTATGGATGTAGAAAGCTACATACTTTCATAATGGACTAGTTGGTGCCTTGTCTGCATTGCTAGTTGGAAGCTCAGGGTCTTTTCAGAATTATTTTGAACTCAACACTTGAACAGTAAACTCTCATGTGAAATATTTTGCAACAGGCAAAATACATTCATACAGACCCAGTTCACGTATGTGCTCTCCTTTAATAAGGTAATTGACAGATATTCAACTAATGCATTTGCTGAATTAATGTAATAAATTAAAACCTTTTTGGGGGGGTTAAACTACCAGAGTCCTCACAACAACATAGGCTTCAAATGAGTTATGTGTAATAAGGGGCTCAAAGCAAAAACTGTCATTTATTGTTTAGAGATGCAAAACCACGAGACCAGTCTAACCAGCCGCAACATGCAATCCTAACTAGCCGTGGCAGTGATGAAACACGCTATCAAGTGTTTGGTTTCTACACCATTGTGCTGGTTTTTGGCATTTCTGGTGACACTGACATGTGAGGCAGGGCGAGTCACTGAGGAAGAACTCAGCTTCATTAAGGGTTTGTTTATGAATCGAAACTGTGGACCTCAGTTTTGTTGAGGTATTATGCTTGCCCAGCGCTCTTTGATGTCCGATATAATTGGCCCATTTTTCCAGAGGAGAAAAGAGCTTCTAGAAATGTATTTGCATTAAAAAATACCATGTAATACACCAATCCAGCTCTATTTAGTTGATGATGTCACTAGCCACACAATTATGTTTTGTATAACATGAGGCGTGTCTCTCAGCTAATGTTAATGTTGTCTGCCATATTCAGATATCACATTTAGTGTGCTAATCGCTAAAACAAATAAATAAAACAAATATTTATTGTTATAAATATGCACACCCCGTATTGTCTTCCCCTGAGACTTGTTCATAATAGTTGGCAATTTGATTTTAGGCAGCAGGAATTCTGTTGGCTCTGACCTGTCTTATCTCAAGGATTTCTCCCTGCCACTCCGATTTAATCAGGCGATTTAAACTGTTGTAATCTGTGTGAGAAGTGATAGACACAGGACTTTTATCAGTCAGGACATTCAAACTGAGTTCTGTGTGCTGAAGGTTTGATTGTGCTGGATGTTTTCTTCTCTCCTTCATTATAGAGAGCAGCACTTAATGAGCCAAGCATGTTGGAACAGTGGTAACAGAATATGTGTGCTGTTTCCCAGCAGGTGTGACTCATAGACCGAGTACTTTATCTTCTGGAGAGAGCTCCCCTCTGTTTGGGAAGTGTATATAAATACGTATACCTGCAGGCAACATCTGATACTCTAGCTGCCTTCTTGCTGTTTGAAGAAAACTTTGACGGGTGGATCATCTTCGGTTGTTTGCATGAACTTTTCTCCCTTCGGCAACATATCATATACAGCAGGTCAAATGGTAAGAATCTCCTCCACGGGGAGTTGTGTCAACTTTCAGCTAGTGTTGAGACTGTCACTCACTTGATAAACAACACAGCAGAGCATTCAACAAGCTATTTAGAGCACTTCTCCATTCACTCCTGGGGTTTATACACCCCATGACTCACTTGGCTCTGATAGGCTGTAAAGAGACTGTGCACAGCAAGCTTCTTCCACATCATTCTGCTGGTCTGAACATTGCAAGTGTTGTCTGACATTGATTTATGTTCACTCATTGTTAAAATGACACGTTGTGGACCTTTGTGCAGTTAGCTTTTCGAAGTCAGCTTTGGCCCATACAGCCACTATAATTACATGCAGCAGGGCCGTGGTGCCATTTTAAATGTCAAGTAGTTGAGGCTGGTGTTGACGAGAACGGCTGAAGTTGTCATTGTCCGGGAGGGCCTGCCATGGATTCTTCTAGCACCTTTGTGGTCTGCTTTCGTGGAGGCAGGTAGCGTGGATCGAGTGGGGCCAGTGTTGGTGGGTCAGTAAAAGTTTTCAAGTTTGGTTGTAACCATGACTCATGACTGCGGTACATTAAAACCTCGAAAGTAAACGACAGCTTTCCTTCACAAGGAACCAGGCATGAGCTCCAGTTGAGTGAACTTCCATGAAAGGCACTGCTTCCAAGAAAATGGCTTTGCCATACCAAGATGTAATCAAGTCTTTAGGCCATGTTTGGAACCACAGAACAAGGAAGTCAATCAGTTGAGCATGCCGTTGCCTTTATTGTTTAATCCTGTGTTGATTAAAGTGAGTTTTAAAGTGTTTTTGCACAGTCTACCTTCAAGCAGAACTGGCTGAGGCTGCAACTCTACCTGGGAAACCAGCCAAAAGCTCAGTCAATAGCTGGCATCTGGTAGCCATCTTGTTCTGGCCAGTGCCTAAGGAAATTCCAGCTTTGAGAGGCCATGATAGCTCTTGTATAGTGTACAGATCCACGGCCTTATCCCTGTTCCACGTCAGACTGATGTCTGTATTCAAAACAAGCACCAAAACACTCGTAAGTTGTCGTTTTGCAAAGTCTTCATCTGTCAAACTGCACAAACACTACATGCAGGAGAACCAAAGCCAGATGCTGTTTTATCTTGCACATATTAGATCATCAACTTGTTTCCTGTAGAAGGGCATCTCAGAGGCATCTGGTGGGCAACTCCAACAAGCCTTGCTTTGGCTCACCTTTTTATTTGCTTTGCTATGTCATAACTCAGGCTAAATTTACTCCTGCCTCTCCTAGGATTCACTGGAGTCTTGCAAAAGGTTGTTTGGAGCATAATGACTGCATGTGTATTATCTACAGTCAAATTCTTGTGGTTTTATCAGTCAGTTTTTGCACATTTAAAGCCTAATTTTCATTGAGTTGGCATAATAAAGTTGTTTCATGATGTTTCTTTAGACAACAGTCCAGCCTGGACAGTCCACACAAGTTTTAAATCATCTACTCAATATGTGTCCATTAAAATCTGGGGGAAGATTGATGGCCTGATTGCCATCAATGCATTAAGTCATTAAGCGTTTGCCTAAGGCAAGCTCATAATGCCCATCACATCATTTCAGTGTTGTTCCCATAGTAACGAAAATTCCAACATGTCTTTGGAAGACTTTAAACTACTATTTATTGCCCAACTTGATTTGACTTCTGTATAAAGTCCACCAACCCCATTCCTCCTGAACTGGGCAACTTATTGTCTCTTAGTTTATCTCCAAACCTTCTCTACTCTTCTGGGATAATGCCATGTCTTTGGCCTCAGGTTCTTCAAGCACTGCCAGGCAGTTATTTGCAACCATACATTTATCTGAAGGTCCCTGTGTGGTCTTTGTTACGGAGTTACGAAGAGAGAACACAGGCCACAGTCCCCTGTGTATCCACATCCTGGACTGTTTAACAAGCTCTGCCCATCCAAACAACAGGGAGATTACTTACAGCTTTATTTTCTTTGAATCCCTTGAAACTCTTGCATGTAAAGATGTGCTGAGCCACTCTCTCTCTTTCTCTGAAGACCTGCCGTGGCCCTGCACTGCAGGCAACGCTGGGAAAGGCATCTTATCTGACACTTACGAGGACATGAGTAGGGAAGTAAATTGTTTTTTCAAGAATGGGTGCGGTTACCTTACGCTCGTGGAACATTAAAGAAGTCATTATTTGTGTTTTATTTTGGGCTCTCTTATGTACATTCATTGGACAAAATATTCCAATAGTACACAGTTGACAATGTGCATTAATCATGTGGATAGAAAAAGCCATTGTCAACCAGCCATTGTCTAATTTTGCCACC
>JAZGTI010016168.1:2427-12945 GCA_036877585.1 Botia kubotai
GTTATTTTTTTACAGTAATATATCTAATGTAACTATTGTTTTAACAGAGTACTAAATAATCACAAAGAAGTATTTATTATATAGTGAACATTTTATTATGCCTTTACAATGGGGTTTATGCATAACACTATGCACATCAGGATACTTAATATGAGACAAAAACATTTACATCCCCACTCATCGTGTACGTCCTCACGCATTGACGTCATCAATTGTGATCGGTTCCTAAGATCGGCCAAGTTTAACGAGTACCGATCGAGTCATAAAATGTGATTATCGGCCGATGCCGATCGGAGCATCCCTATTGGAAAGTATTTGTCATGTTCTGACAATAAACCATAAATAATAATTAACTGTCTGTTTTTTCTTTCATTCAGGAGTAAAAATAATGCCTTTAAAATTGATAGATATAAAGATTTGACATTTATCGTGATAATTATCGATATTGACTGATATGAAAAAAATTTTTTTTTTTGCCATATCGCCCAGCCCTAATATAATCACTAAGTGACTAGGTCTTTTGTGACACTGCTGCTTTTTATTCAACGGTGTCTATCGATTCGCAACAGATTATGAATTTTAATGTTTTTAAAACATCTAATTTTCAATTACCTTTTGCTTCAGATTGAAGTTTAGAATGTTATGGTTCACTTCAGAGCTGGTTGTTAATTTTTTGCAATATATTTATTGCAAACCTTTCTAAAATGCCTATAGAAAAAAATGAATGCCGGTCAACTTGGTATAAAGCAACAGTGTTTGCTTTATCATTAAAGCATGAATTCAAAGTTTTTCTTTTTTAATGGAAACCTCTTTTCATCAAATAGCTTTTACAGATTTTCACATGATTAACATGTCATGAAAAAAAATTCTTGTAAGAACATTGAAATCTGCACCTACATTACAATCAAAATGAGAATGGACAATATCAATGATAATGAGACTATTAACCCCAAAACACCCAAAAATAGAGCAAAGCACTCACATAAAAGAACGAGAAAAGCTTGTACACAAATATTTCAGATGTGTGTGATTTACCGATGGCAAACCTGTAGCTCTTTCAGCACTGCGGGCAACTGCAACTCCTCGGCACATCTGTACCATGCAAACTCGTGTAAACTACGCTACCTAATGGCAACAAGAGACTGGCAAAAAAGTGCATGACACAGAACAAAGCCTATATGTGCTTCCTGTGAGCTAAAAACACTGGATTAAACCCAAACAACTGTGGCACTTGCATACTGCTGCTCTCCTCTAGCACAATACAACATTGGTAAAATAATAGGCATCACATTTCCAGTGTTAAGTTTCTGGATCGAGACAGATACTGCGGCTGCCTGCTAGCTTGGCGCCCAGCTCTATGATCAGTGACCTATATCATTGAAAATGCAGCCTATTGTGCTTAGTTTGAGACAGGTTTAATCCAGGTCAACAACCCCCTGTGCTATAAAGCATCTCTCCAAAGATTCACATTACATGCCACGTCATACTCCGTGACACAACAACTGAATGTTGAAGGCCAACCTTCCCAATGCCATTTAGTCTTTAACACCAGAGGGAAATGACCCAGTCTTATCTAAGCATTTAACACTAGCACCTGTTGCTTACAAAGGTATGAAATAAATGGCAAGTAAAAAAATGCCATGATCTACTTGCTTTTTTCTTACAAGAGGAATATTTTAGCTTTACATTTATCTTTACATTTTCAGCTTCATTTATCTTTACATTTTTGTGCTAACTGTTCTAAAATAAGGAACTACATACAAACCTGCCTCAAAGCAATAATCATTTATACATTTTTAAAAGTTATGAGTCAATAAATATTGTGTTAATACTTTAGCCTGGGAAAAAAATATCATTTAGTAGCAGATAACCTGAGATCTAAAGTGAGAAATGTAGAAAAACCCTAGCAACCCTAGCCATATGTTTGCATTAAAATGGGTGTTTTATCTGTTTATCTGTGCTTTAGGCTAGCTGGTGTTATTTTACACGTACACATGCCTAGGGTATACGCTAAGAATCCTACTGTGTAGCCCACAGATAAACACTACTGTCAAGCGCATTTACTCCATGTTTCTCCAATATTTTTTTTCAATATTACGTCAAATATTGTGAATTTAACTGCTATAACACAACTAAACTTAACATTTCGTGTTGTTTAGATATAAAATCTAAATGAATGAGAAACCATAAAAATCACATTTAAAGAGCTTTCATATTCAGACTACAAGACTACAAACTAGCGCGTTATGAATTCTGTCTTCAAATTAAGACGTTTTGTCTACATTACCCACAGAACACATTTGAGTCCTCTTTAAATAAAAAAAATACACACTTAGACTTCCACTTGAGCCATTGTAGATGGACTCATAAATACACCTAAATCTCTTTATACTGCTGTTTGAAGTCCACACAATTGTATTATTGTAATATAATACTGGTTTATTACCATTTTATTTGTATACTTTACTACGCAAATGTGCTTATAGTGCAGATGCAGTGTGGTGCCTGTCAAATTAGCACTTTACAGCTTGTTCAAGTATTAACAGCTTTACACAGCAGTCCAAGTTTAGAAATATGCGAGAACATGCGGTCTTCACCCGTAGCTCCCTGCAAGTGCATACTGAACACATTGAGAGGAAGAGGGCAGGATATGGATAGGGCTGATTAAAAATTACAGTCTGAAAGAAGATAAGGAGATAATTTTTTATTTTTTTTTTTACTTTTGAATCTCTATTGCCATCTCTGTTTAAAACAGAAAATTTCAGGTTACTTTGCGTACTTTTAGTCAAACTGACTTCAACAAATTTCCTGTGAAATTATTATAAATTGAATTGAATTTTATTTATATAGCGCTTTTTACAATGTTACATTGCTTCAAAGCAGCTTTACATAAAGAAACAAAGAATAATAATAAAACACATAACAAATTAGTTTTAAACCCTAGGCTAAGTTAGACGTCAGCAGTCTCCCAGCAAGCAAGCCAACAGGGCGACAGTGGCAGGGAACCAAAACTCCAATGATGTATAGATGGAGAAAAAACCTTGGGAGGAGCCAGGCTCGACCAGGAGGGCCAGTTCTCCTCTGGCACGTTTAAAGCTGCAATTTGTAAAAGTCTTCAAGAAATGTCCTGCCCCTTACAATAACCGTGAGCTTCAGCTCTCAGGTTAACAGTAACAATGGCATAAGTTTTATCAAGGCTTATCAATTCAACAAGCACGTCAAGCAGAATCACATTTACAAGCCAGCTGGTATTTAAAATGTGTAAACCTCACTCCTTGTTAGAGCGCGTCTCCCAGGTTACACCCCACTCGGATAACATAAAAGACCAGTTACAAACAACACAGTTCCTATTCATCATTTAACAACAATATCAGATTTTCCTTCAAGCCCTGTTCATTTAATGAAACAAGCAGATTAACCAAAAGCACATTTGCAAGCACGACTTAAACAAGACATTCACAGAAATTTGTTTTTATTTTGTCTTATACATACATTGTTATAAACTATTCAAATAAGGTTCACACACAATATCTAGGTATTACACAGAATAAGAATAGTAAAGGTTTGCGAATGTGATAGCGAGCAGTGAGTTCAGTCAACACTACCCTGTCCTAAGGAGGCTAAACAAAGGGGTTTTAGTATTAGGGTTGAAAACAGTGTCTCTTCAGCATGGTGTCAACACACCACTAAAACAGCATATTCCCAGGGTGGGGTTTATGGCTGCTGTGACATCACACTCTCCATTTGTAGTCCAACAAGCCATTCATTTTAGCGATTTAAAGAGAATTTCTTTCTTTTCAGTGAACTTTGACAGTTGTAACACTGCATCTTTTTTTGTAACTTTGCATGCTCAAACAGCAACAGTGAAAATGCATAATAGGACTTGTTTAATGTGTGCAAAGCAATTTTCAAATGAATAAATTATTGTATGAATTTCCTGCATCCTATTAGCACAATAATTGCTGAAATTAATAAAAATGTGTTTAATATTTGCTCCAGATCCTTGTTTTGCAAGCTGGGTCAAACTAAATGGATTTTGCTTGTACTTTACCATTAGTCGTAACATGGTAAACAAGTGATGGGATTTGAGGTAATGAGTAACCTTAAGGTAAATAAACAGCTGCAGTGCTGAGGTGGACGGCCGGTTAGGACACTCCCAGGTGGATTCTGTGCCCCACAGAATCCAAAATGAACAGATTAACAATGATTCAAAGAATTTCAAAGTAAAGATAAAAAGTGTGCAAAATCCTTGTGCAGAATCTTCTTTCCCAAAATCTTTGCTATACAAACATAAAGTGTCTCTGTAACTCAATTGGTAGAGCACTGCATTAGTGCTTTTATTAATGCTTTTATCTAAAGCGACTTACATTGCATTATATTATACATTGTTTCTGAGTATGTGCAATCCCTGGGATCAAACCCCTGACCTTGGCATTGGTAACACCATGCTCTAACCACTGAGCTACAGAAAAGCTACAGGAAAGCTGACAAAATAAAAAGTAGAAAAAATGTATGTCTAGGTCACTGATCATATTTAGGATACTGCAATTTGTGACACTGTCTACTGTCACTCATAAGTTCAGAGACAGGATACCAAACGTTAACTTTGCACACCAAATCTCATGGTGATAGTATCATTTCTAACTTACATTCTTGCATTAAATTTAAAAAAAAGAAAATTAGAAGCATTTACAATAGTGTTAAGACTCACTGATCTTACTGTATATGATTTAAATACCAATAATTTAGCAGTTTTATGCACAGACATTTAAGATTTGCAGGAAAGCAATTGAAAGCCTAAATGTTTAATTATGCTATCAGTTTAAAAGATCCTTCCCTGAGACCTCATGGCCATGGTCACAGCACACTAGTAAATAGCAAGAGAAAGCACCAGAGTGTGTTCAGGAACATGTGAGAGAGTGCCAGAAAGAGACAGCAAAAGGGAAGCAGAGGAGGGAGAAAAAAACAACTTACAGTGCAAGTAGTTCCAGCTTGAAAAGGCGGAGCCTAAAACCAGGGCTGGACTGACTGGCTGAGACATGACTCTCTTTACAACAACACTGCTGTCTCTCCACAGACACTTTAACCGTTTCCGTTCCCTGTACCCATGACTTCACAATTCACCAACATGGCACAGGAAGAGACGTGATCAAGAGGTTGCCAATCTCATGCAGGATCTTAATATTTAGATTCAGGCCAAACTGACCAATAGGAGCCATGTCATGCTTAATATCATTTCATAACATTTCTGATGATAAACAAACTATCCCCTTACACATGACAGCTGCATCCAGAAAGTTAACAGGAACTACAAATTGCCAGATATCTCTGTTGTGGCATACTGCACTGTTAATAACTTTTTTATATAACTTTTTTAATTTTTTTTACTCACTGTTTTTCATTGTTGGTAACTTTAAACAGTACTGCACACTGAAAGCTGTGTCGACATTTTGGTAGAAATCATTCAGAAAATCTCAATTAGTTGACAGATTGTACTAATCATAGCACCCAGCTCTAAGGTAGGTTAGTTCCACATATAAAAGCCATTCTGATTTTAAACTAAAGACGTTTTACGTGTATTTTCTATTGAATGCTGACATTATATTTAAAATAAAGTAAATAATGCGCAATTTCTGCAACTCGTGTCACCAATTTGAACAAAAATCCATTCCAGCTTCCAAAATAAAGACCTAATAAGCTTAAGTAAAATGCTCTACCAATGGCATCTGAGGCGAGATATCTGTTTGACTGACCAATGACAGAGAGAGAATTTTTGAAACCTCATTATTTTTTCTGTTATGTTGATATTTTGATCATAATGCACATTTCAACTTTAATAGAAGTGCTTTCTATTTAGCAAGCCAAATTTCTACACTTTGAAATTGAGAGCTTTCTGTAACTTGTAAGTAGTCCGATTGTGTGTATTGAGACATCATTCATGGTGTGAACACGGTGTGTTGGTTCACAGAGGGCGGGACCTGCAGTATCAGATTCCTGAGTAATCTGACCTATATCTGCACTGTGTATTCCAGGGCCAACATTTGATCTCCAAGTGGAGGCCCTGTATTCTTATATCAGACCTTACTCTCGCCAAAGAGCCTCAGCTAAACTACTTAAAAAATCCAATGTCTACATAGTGTTAAATTTAAAAGTATTAAACTAAATTGTGTAATTATTGGAATGTTACAAAACTGAGTAGTGCTGCACAATGTGCATTGCAAACCATGTTTTAAGGGCTATAGAATGTTAAGATTTAACTCAGATGCATACATTTTATTTTACTTATGTCAAAGTATAAACTCATTTTTTATGGGTCTCTAATTTAATTGACAAGTGTTGTTTTGAAAGTGATATAGTATAACAAAACTGGAATGTTTCACTCTGCTTGTCTTTGCTCCAGACCAGTCAGTCATAGGCTATGTCTACACTAAACTGGATACATTTGAAAATGGTATTTTCATTTAAAAATGATATCTAAGCATTTTACAAAAGTTGCTCACCTACACAGAAGTGTCTGAAATGCTTATGTCCCTGTAATAAATAAAATGTGTCATTTCCCTCTAGCCTTTTATTTGACATTTATTTAAGTTCAGCATTTGTTTATTTAAATGCTTGAGCTGTATGATATATGTATGACAAACAAAGCTGCCACCCACAGCATACAATCACACACAAGTGATTTGAAAGCGAGGGGTGACCTCACCAGCTGCATTTTACTCGCACATACAGTTACTAAAACATTTTTAAGCACATTGTGTTTGTTTATTCGTGACATTGACATCAACACAATCTCAAATGTACCATGATAAAAGCTTTCAACACTAATGGGAACATATAAATTAATCACCAGTGATCGGCAACACCGCTCATGTCAGCCGCAAAGTGACAGTTCTTTTTTCTTCTGTGGTTTTTACCCTAAATAGTGCATTTACTGTTAACTTCTACAGCATAAATGATCAACACTATCCAAAATTGTTTCTAACACATATTCTAGTATATATAGTGTTACAGTATACTGTGCGCTATTTTCCGCTGCATCAGCATGCTGTTCCCACTTCTGTCCTATTTATTGTGTTTATTTATTGACATTTAAATGATTGTTCCCTCTAATTGACTATAATATGCTGCGTATAAAGGTAAATGCTTGAACATTAATGGGTAATGAAGTGGAGTTCTGTCTCTTAGTTTCATATAAGTTGGGTCCGTCTGTTTTTTTTGTATGTCATGCTCTCAAACACTATATATTGGCACTACTGTGAACCTCTGGGAATTTTAAAACTAAACATCTTGAACATGCATTGCCTTACTGTCCCACTTCTTGCAGCCACCTGGGTTCCTATCACTCTGTCATGCCTCTTCAGCTCCTGCAGGGGCTACCAATTATTAAGGTGATAAATATATAAATATAAATATATGAGGTGGCACAGAAAGCATTATGCATAATAATATTATATAATAGCATTATAAATTATTTTTTTATTATTTTAGATGCCAAAAAATTACTACAATTACATTGTATTTAAAAGATCACCAAATAATTGAAAATTGTTATAAATTACTTCGTGTTGCCTCGTGTTGTTCCAAACTATTTAATAAGATTAAGCTTTTTCAATTCTGAATTCTGGAATTATTCTTTTAAAATTCTGGTTTCAAAGTAAATTTTTGTATTTTTCAAAGCTGCAAAAACTATTTTTAAAGGGCCGCAAAGGACAGCAATTATTTACAGTTTAATTTATTTAAAGTGGCAAACTAAACTCACAAGCTGTTTTCAAACCCCTTGACAACACCATAATAAGCATCAACATTTGTTGGATTCTATGATTACTTTGGATAAGCAAACACATATATGGAAAGTCTTGCATTATTAACAACAAGAGCATGAGTGTTAATCACGCAATATCTTTCTCGTTCTCGCAGGCAGAGAAAGAAGACATTTTCATCTTAACCGCACTTTTCACTCTTTCTCTGACTGCTTCCTGTGAGATGCATTTCAAACGAGCTTCTGATTACCGATGAGTTGTCACAGAGTTATGATTGAGGTCATCCTAGAAATATCTCTGAAATTACTGTCTTAAAAGTGCTATTACAAACAGGGTGGCCATTGGGGTGGCACAGACTTTGCCCCTAGTGGCCACGGCCACCCTTGTCCACACTTTGGTTCTTCATGTTCAAAAGCTTTATGTTCTGGATTGTTTTACAATAATTTTTTAAGTGCAGGGCTCGCAAAATCGCTAGCCCGATGTCCCGGGCTATTGTGTCATCCAGTCGGGCTACCAAAATGTATTTACATTATCCCGTCGGGCTATCTTATAAGAAGGCGAAATATATGTCAAAGATTTGCATTCTGACACAAATTTGGTTGGGTAATTATACTGTATGTAATTTTCGGCATCTGAGAGCCACTATCAATATGTGGGGTATTGAAATCACGTTTGAATGCTGTGTTTGTAAACTGTGTATCAGTGACGCTCGTCCAGTCAGTAATTACTCTCCTCACGTGACAAGTGAAATCTCCCGCAGCAAGATTAAACGTGATAAAGAGCGCATGCGCTGTGGAGAGAAAAATGGCTGATAGTTAATGTGTTGGCGTGTGTGAAAATAAGATGCACATGGATTTACGCAGATATTTCAGTTCTGAAGTGGAGACCGATGCGCAGATGGAGAAAGCTGATACAGGAGATGCTATGCCCTCAACGTCAAGTGGAATTTTCTTATCTTTGACTTCAGTTGATATTTCAGATTCAGAATCTGACACAGACTGAATTATGTTCTATATTGTTTTTAAAAGTTCATAAAAAATTTCAGTTCAGTTAGAACCAAATATTTGTATTGATGATTGTAATTTGATTATTTTAGATGATTGTTGTTATTTGTATTAAGAAAACATTTTTGATTGATATTTTGTCTCCTTTACAATATTCTACATTAAAAATTATGTCTTTTTTATTTGGGCTACATTCATTTCAGGCTACCAAAATCTGAAGAAAGCCTGCCCGAAGGGCTACCAGGGATTTTGAAATTTTGCAAGCCCTGAAGTGGACTAACAAAATTTTCTAAAACATACCTTAATCTATACTACTGTCATATAAAACCATGTCATATACAACGGTGCTGCAATACTGGATATTAGACCCTTCAGAATCATGCCTGTATATTCAGTGCAACACCACTCTTGGTCACATTATAATGCTTAACTGAAATGCATAGCATCTGAATTGATTCTGCACAGGTTGCTTTAGATTAGCACAATCATTTCACACACAATGAGCCTTATGAAACAAAAGCAGAACCAATTTATGTCCATACATAAATCAGTATGCTTTTATGACCAATAAGCTTTTCCAGTGTAAAGGTCAACATATATACACAGTAATGGAAAAGATCTGTCAACTAAAAATAGTCTAATATTTTCCCTTCCATATGCTTCATGCTGTATGAGAGCACATATACTTCTGAGCCAAAATAAACTTGGCAACAATAAAATGTCATCCTCCTCTGAGCAACATTTCTTTGTGTTCTTCACAGAGCTCTTTCAAAGTAATGCACCTCAACACACTCAAGAGCCTCTTCAAGGTGCAGTGGTATACTGCACGCACACATGCACACACACAAACAACATTAAACTCTGTTTAATTTATAAACCCCTTTATGTAATCAACAGCCGGCCACTTTCTGACGCATGTGGTCATATGCAAACATCACATGAGAACCGCCAATGAACTTACTTTCTTTTGGACTTGGACGTAGCAGAGGCAGCATCCTTGCGTGGTCGGCCCCGTGGGCGTTTTTCTGAAGGGGCCGGGCTCCCTGAGGGCGTGGCCCCAGCACTGCTCAGGGGAGGAGATGGTCCTTGGTCACAGGGCTCCTGACTCTTATGCTCTGATGACATTCTGTAGAGATACACATTAACAATTGTGGTTCACAAAAAATAAGAAAACATGGTTTCACCACTAAATAGTAAATGAAAACACTCTAATCAGAATCCAGACTAGGGCTGGGCGATAACGATATGTATCGCGATAGACACGTGCTCGATATCAATAAAAAATTTGTTCGATAAAACGTTCGATATTTTTTATTCTTCATCGGAAGAAAACAGAGGTTGCGAAGCAAGTTTGGTTGCATTAACAAAGGCACTCGCTCTCTGGTAACCTAGCAACCTAAGGAGTGACAAGCTAACAGCCAATCATGTAACAGTATCAGTTTGAGTGCGCTATATCGTAGTGATTGTTTGCTTAAAACAAGCAAAATTATCTGCCAACGGGGTAAGAAAAATAATCTTAATGAGATATAATCTCAAACAGAAGTTTTAAGTGTTCTTGTCTAGTAATCTTGATTTAAGATATTTGGACTGGAAACGAGACGAAATTACGAAGAAAAACGTGTCTTTACGAATTAGACGAAGTAAGAAAAGCTTTTTTTTAGCTATACATGACAACAGATTGAAATATGAATGGTCCAATAAAAACGTGTCTTAGTCTTGCAATGCAAAGTGCAAAGTAACTATACCACCCCTGC
>JAZGTI010016170.1:0-12943 GCA_036877585.1 Botia kubotai
TATATATATATATATATATATATATATATATATATTATTAGCTGGGGGCTACACGTCCACTGGCCTAAGGCTGCCCACAGAACAGAATCATCCCTAAATATATACAATAAAGAAATACAGGCAGAGGACACCACACAGTTCTCTAACGGAGCATAAGCAATGATTGAGGCTTTATGCCGCACAATATTAAAGGTCTGGATTGCAAGTTTAAAAAAAAAGATGATTCTTGCAATCCAGATGCTTTTGCCATCTTTCATGCTAATTTTTCACTGCTTGTGATGTAACATTAGACAAAATGTGACATTACAATCATCTTTAATATACATTGGGAGAATACCTCTTTGCTTAGTTGGCAGTTTTGAAAATGTTTCTATTAATTTCTTTCCTTTACCTGCTCTACTTACCCTCTCCTGACCAGGCCAGGGGTGGTGCCTTTTCATGAGGTGCAGTTCTTAAGTGTAATTCACGATGACAGCATTGGACCTGGCAGTAGACAGGGCACTGGTGATTTCATTCATGTTTTGCTGGTGATGCATTTGTGTTTTCCTGCAGGGATCAGGGAGAGGGCCCAAGTGTGTGACTCACCCCTACGCACAATGGATGGTGCTATGGAAGTGTGTCGGAAACAATCTGTCACATCTGGACCTGTCACTTCTAATCAGATACACACAAGCAAATGCACAAACGCCAGCATGAGGGGGAAAGGACACTGGAGATGCACAACATATTCTTACACAAGGTGTGACATACATTCACACAAACATAAATGTGTGACATGCACTTAACCACACAATTGTGTAAATTCATATGATCCAACATACTTTGAGATCTGTTTGAAAACATTTATAATTGTTTTCGTTTAATCACACTGGAATTTCCCAACTACCCAACAATTTAAAGGCTCAACTACATCAAAGCCTAAAGAAACTTGCCAGTGTCTTTGTCCTAACACTGACTTTCTGGTTGTATATTCATTATATGCATGCAGTAATTGCCAAAAACAGGCTACTGTCTACTGTCATTTTATAACAAGTTTATTATAGTTAACATAAACTGAAACTAAAATCAAAGCCAAAATAACCTTAGAAAATTAAAATTTTACATAAACTGAAACTATCATGCACTGTTTCAAAACTAACTAAAACAAAATAGAAATAATCATAAAATATTTTAAGTTTTTAAAACTTTTTAGTTTTTAGTTCCCTTTCAAAGACACTTGATGCTGTGTCATGGCTTGATGCTATGGGGAACATGTTGCAGGTGCACCAGAGTCTGAACACATGAAATTTACACCTGTTTATAGGCAGTATTGTGCATCATAAAACCTTTAAAAGATGCCTGCAAAATATGTCATCAACTTCTCGTCTTCGGGAAGCTCATTTGTCTGCCCCTCAGTCAGGTCTAAGTGTGAGGGGAAAAAAAGATATTAGCGCTATGTATGGCTAGTAGAAAAGAAAAACAAAATAAGAGAAATTAATTCTAAGAGGTCTAAGACATTTAAAGTGTTTGCCACCCTGCCCACACTACATCTTGGTGGGTAACACACACAATATGTGCAGCTAGAGTAGTCTTTAACGAGCCTAAAAGAGCACACGTCACGCCACTGTTCATCCAGTTGCACTGGCTGCCAATAGCTGCTCACATCAGATTCAAGGCTCTGATGTTTGCCTTCAAGGAGACCACTGGATCCGCACCTCCCTACCTGCTCTCACTTCTTCACACTTATGTGCCCACCAGAAATTTGCATTCAGCTAACGAACATCGCCTTGT
The DNA here is from genome assembly GCA_036877585.1 of Botia kubotai. Classification (NCBI taxonomy): domain Eukaryota; kingdom Metazoa; phylum Chordata; class Actinopteri; order Cypriniformes; family Botiidae; genus Botia; species Botia kubotai. Next base: position 1,771 of record JAZGTI010016170.1, read on the forward strand.
GGTTCCATCCCAACGAGGGAAGAAATCACTTTCCCGCACTCTCTTTTACTCTGCCCAGTTGGTGGAATGGAGTCATTAGCCATCTTCAAGAAACAACTAAAAAATCTTTTTCGTCTTCACTTCCTTAACTAATTTACTAACACTTCCCCACTTCTACTTCTTAAAAAAAAACAACCTAGACAGGTCTCAATACCTGAGACCTGTCTATATCTATGCACTTATTTACTGTTGCCTCTTATTTTATTTGAAGTTGCTTCCTTGTCCTCATTTGTAAGTCGCTTTGGATAAAAGGCGTCAGCTAAATGACTAAATGTCAAATGTCATGTCACCTGGCTTTCTTTAATTCAGATGGGAGCCAGGAATCGTCCTGGTCCTCAGGTCCTGCTTTTGCTGTGGCAGAGCGGAGGCTGCACTCGTGGGGTTCACAGCTTGATTTGGTGGAACAGCAGCAGGGGACGGGTTCTGTCCTTTCTCTTGTGCTCTGCCGAATCAGATGAGTTCATGCTGACTGGCAGATTTTCTCTGAGTCAGATAATACACTCATGCTGTCAGCTTCTGATGATGATCTGATGACTGTCAGCCAGGCAAATATTGAAGCAGATCAGCCTCCTCTTTCAGCTGTGTTTAAAGGAGCCTTGAGTGGCCAGATAAACGCAGCACATTAGAAGGTCTAAGTTGGATGATAGACGAAGGGTTGTTTCTGTGCACATTAACACCCTGCCCCACACCCCCCTTGGAGCCCCAAGCTGGTGTTTATGCTTTCCCTGTCAGCCCAGGTGTTTCAAGGGGCAAAAGCACTGGTGGTTCATCTGTCCTATCCTCTCTCTTTCCTGTTCAGCCATCTCCTGTCAGTTCTATGATTCAGGAGACTGGACAGGTAGAGAGGATGATACTTCTCTCTGATTTTCTGGCAGCATAGAAACTTCTGCTCAGTTTTTTTCCCATGGCTGTTGAGTACAGTGGAGAGACGGTACAGGATGCAGTTTTCTTCCTGTCCTCCTCACTTTAATGGCATCTTGCAGACTATGGTATTAGGAAAGCAGCACCTGGTGTTGGCCAAAGAGCTTGAGACTCTCTTGGCGAAAGGGGCTATAGAACGCATTCCTCCTCACATGAGAGATCTGGGCTTTTACAGCCATTGTTTTATAGTTCCCCAAAAGAACAGGGGAGCTACATCCAATTTTAGATCTGCGTCAGCTGAATTGGTCTCTGAGGAGATATAGATTCAAGGTGTCAAATTCAGCCCAAGGACTGCCATGACAGATATAAAAAACACATATTTTTACGTTGAGATATTGGCAGAACACAGGAAGTTTCTCAGGTTCATTTTCAGAGGCAAAGCTTACCAATATTGATTGATTTCTTTTGGCCTACCCTATAACCACACACCTTCATGAAATGTGTGGATGCAGATCTGGCTCCCTTGAGACTCCAGGGCATCAACAATCTAAATTACATAGACGACTGGCTAGTCATCTCTCAAGAACTAGCTGCATGGCATCGAGATGCTTAGGGCTGAGACTCTAGAAGAGCATGCTAGAAAACTACTTTTCCAGGGGTAATTTGGGACTTCATCATAATGCAGGCGCAATTGTCTTCTACATGTGTGGAGTCAATCCTTGCCACTGTGAGCATCGTTCTGCTGGACCAGCATCAAGATTCAGAGGCTGTTAGGCCTCATGGCAACAACAGCCAATGTGATTCCATTGGGCCTACTGCATATGAGACCATTTCAGTTCTGGCTAAAGAAAATGGGTTTCATCACAAAAAATTACTTGTTTATTCACCTTGGGTCTCACTCTAGAGGCACAATACCATTGCAGGATTCTCATGATGGACGCCTCTCTCATGGGCTGGGAGAACTTTTTTATATATTGAATGGCACCAACCACAAAAAGAGTCATGCCCGTGAAAGTGGCAGGATTTTGGGTGGGGCACCACCTGTGCATCGCCGCTGTGCCGCCAAAGAAACCGCAGTGGTAGACACGTAAAAAAAAAAGAAATGAAAATAACAAGGAATTGATTCTTGAACTTGATCATTTCGATTTCAGAAACAGGAATCGCAATCGAACAGCATTACATTAAAGCTGTCAGGCTTTTGGGGCACCGGAGAAGGGATGAGTGTATGGAGAAACACGACCCAGATGTGCTGCTGGACAACTCAGAGTCTGATACAAACTCTGAAAATGTAAGGTTGAAATGCTGTCAATTCATTCATGTTTTAGTCAAATTAATAACATTACATTATAATCAATAAATAAATTGATAGGTCTGCTGTTTAATATAGATATTATCATGTAAAATGTCAACTGGAGAATTGTGTTTTTTTAGCAATTCTTTAGCAAATGCTTTTTGCTGGTGAGTTTAGGGCGTATTTTGATTTCATACATTTAATACATATTTTTCCCTTTTCTACATGATTTAGGCATGTGATTTTGGTTGTCATTTTTTAAAATAACTATGTGTATATATAAAAGTGTTATGTCTGTCTGCTGAATGTGACCTACAATCTCTGATTTCTCTGTGTGGCAATGGAAAAGTGAATATTTACAATGACAAAAATAAAATTATAAAAAAATTAGTTACATAGAAATGTTATAGATTTGGAAAGAAATGGATAGACTTCTGTCAGCTTGTTGAACACATTTTTATTTGGATATTTCTATCATATGATTGCTGGAGCAGTAGTGAGTGTGGTAATAAGATGAACAGAATTCTACAAAAATTTAGTGAAACATCAAATTGACATGCAATGCAATAAAATAGCCTCTCTTTTCTGCAAGCAATAGAATGAAAAATGTATAGATTTTATTTCAAGAAGAAACTAAAACAAATGATAAACAAGTATCTATATTCATTTCAGTATCAGCAGCAGAAGGCGATCCTCCTAAGATGGCTGTGCCGTCCCAACATGCAACACAAAGTGACACAGGTTAACGTTCTGTGTATCACAGTATACATTTAGTCAGTTTATATCTGATTTTTTGTCCCACCTGTTTACACTTATGCCTCGTATCCAATGATCATGTTTACATTAAGGTATACACCCTATACCCACTAGAAAAGGTCAACGATTTCTGTATACCAATTTTAAAAGTACAAGGATACGTAACAACATAATTTTGTGACAAAACTTTCAACCTTTATTTATAAATTTAGCCTGTCTGTGTTCTTAAACCTGACTTCTGTAGCCTGTGGCCTTATTCTGACATCACCTATCAAAGAACAACAATGCAGTTGCATGATGGTCATTCTTTGTGCAAATTTGTAATTAACTAATGTAAATCACTAAGAGATTTAAACAAAAGCGAACAACACTTTTCAGTGTTTTCGTAAACCTGCCCCTAAAGCTACGGCCACTTCAGATGACACTGTAGCTGCAGCCGATGACACGAAGGCTAACATTACACCAGATGAGGCTGACAAGTGTTGGTGATAACAGTCTTTCCCATTCATTATCCAGACTGTGGCGGTCTACCATAGTCTAATTTGTCCCGCCATAGTTTTGCAATGAAGTGAAAATACTTTATCACTTCTCATAACAACATAAAGATCTTTAACATTGTCTTTTATGCCTCTGTGTCTGCAAAACATTTGTCTCTCATTCAGTCAGACCCCCACTCCTGCTCCATGCATTAGGTCTTAAAGTGACAACAGCCTAATATTTCTGCTTTTGTCTATGGCATGAATATTAATCAAACAACAAAAGAGAGAATTAGAGAGAATAACTTACTGACAGAACTCACTGAATTCATACAGTGAAGATTACATTATGAGTTATTGTAAATCACATTATGACCATTTGTGAACTCCCATTTGTGAAATCTCATTTACCATGTGCTGTGTGACTTTTGTGCCCTATCCTCACCATTCATATCTATACAGCCAATGACTAAATTACTACTGGAACATAGCATTGTTTTCTCATAGTTTTAGACACTTATTTTTGCTCTCAAAATGCACCACATTGATGTATTAACTTTCAAATGTACAAAATGTTCTTGTGTGAAAGCATACTCCTGGACCCCCCTAGAGGGGAAGAAGCACCCTCCATAGTGTCACAAAACCTGTGGGAGACACCGGTAATAGGAGTACACAATGTTCATTGTTAATACTGCTACTAATAAACCTCAGCTTTCCATTATTATTAATAGTTGCAAATTGCATTCTTAAACGTGCATTGAAAAATGCCAACTGATAAAACCTGTGCTTGGGGGACCATATTCATATAACAAGGCTAAATGTAGTTCTTAACTGGCTAAGTTAGATGGTAATTAACACTTAACAGTTGAAAATCGGTCCAGACTTGTGTTGCTTATAATAAATTGACATGTTGACAACTCATAAGCAATCTTTCAGAATGATCTCAATTGTATGTAGATGCATATTGTATGCATTAGTGAGTGTGGTGGTGCTTATGGGGTGTTGCTCTGGGATGGGTGAGTATGAGGCTGGGAGGGAAAAATCAAAGTATACTCACTACAATAAACTAGACTACACCAATGCAGCAGCCTAATATACCCCGCTGCTATCTTGTGTTGTTAATCAAACAAATAAAAAGTAAATCAATAACTTCTTACGCAAGTCAATTTTGTAGCTATTAATAAGCTTCAACATATATTCAATTGCCATATATATTCAAAGACTGAATGTTTTATTTTACATTTTATTACTGTATTAATTTACTATAGTATGTCTTCTGTAATAATAGATAATGATAGTCACTTAAATGTATGTAAATATATGTCTATATATACTGTATATACACTTCATTATACAGTTATGTCAAAAAATATTGGCACCCTTGAAATTCTGTCAGAAAATGCAACCCTTCTCTCAGAAAATTGTTGAAGTTGCAAATGTTTTGGTACTCACATGTTTATTTTTTTGTTTGCATTGGAACAACACAAAAAACAGAGAAGTCAAATCAAGTGTATATATATATATATATATATACACACACACACACACACACACAATATACATACACACACAACTTCTAGGCGTATACCAATTTGGCCCAGTTTGGGCTGTTGGGAAAGACCAAAAATAACTGTTTTCTGCTCTACTTTCAGATTGTGGGCAAGAGCTGTAAGATTAATTCAAAGACAGTGAAGGCAGAAGTGCTGGATGAACAGACCAGAGACCACGTTGCTTATTGAAAATAATTATTTGCTATGTCACTGGCATGCCCTTCTTTCCATTCGTCTATGTCCAGAAACTGTCTTTGACAAGTCCTGTGTGTCTGTGTATGTGTGTGTGTGTGTTAAAGATACTAGCACGGAATCCTAATAATGAAGAGAGGAATCCTGCATCAAGATTTATGGATTAATCCCTTTTGGGTCTGAAAATACCAGAGATCTATACTTGGAGGCACAAGGTCATAAGTTTTGTAATTTAAATGAAAGGGTTTAAAAGGTGACAAATGAACAAAGTGCAGTTTCATTACTGACTGATTCTTATGTACATCTCTTAAGATTTATTGCAGCATAATCCTTTGCTTAAAGAACAGAAGGAGTGCTGAAATGATTAATCTCTTTTAATGTTGGTGTCTGAAACAGCTCGCTTTCTATTTGTTATTGCCAAAGAAGAGTAAGTCCTCGTTGTTGGTTTAGGATGTTGCTACACTCTGAGAATGAAATGGCCTAAAGAACCTCTGGTCTTTCCTTCCCCCTGCTTTTTCTTAGATGCTTAAAATGACCATAGGCTAAGTAACTGGTAGGCCTTGGTTAATGCTACTGTGTGCTTGAAGCCATTTTCAGAACAAGAAGCAGAAACAACAGGACAACAGAATACGAAAACACAAAAATATAAAGGCCAATGTTTGAAACAAATTACAAGCAGGGGCATGGGTGCTGCCATGATGTATTAAGGTGCGGAATACCTCTATCCTCTCCACTGAATAAGCACTTTACTGATCCTGTACATAAACATATTCTGGAGTATCGTCTACAACAGGCTAACAGTAGATACGTTTCAGCCCAGGGCAAAACTAGAGTAATAATTCACAATAATGTAAAAGAATATGCAAATTGTGAAATGTCTCTTTCTGCTTATTAATATCAGACAATATGACAGCCAGTCATAGTATTATTGGAGTTGTATTGAGAATAACATTAATTATGTGTACACAGTCATGTTGACTGATGGAAGACAAATGACTCTCGTAACTCCTTGGAATCAACAGAACCCCCAAGCAAGACCTCCACCTCTTTGTGCTCTGTCTCATTCCCTTGGTATAATTTGCACCTCCTGGAGGTAAACAAACTCAGTGAAGTGCAAGTGTGAGTGGGGACATGGCATTGACTTGACAGAGATGTTAGTGACGATGAATTTCATATGTGCCAGTCACAGTGTGAGATGCTTGGCTGAGCTGACTCCTCTCATCACTGTATGCCAGGTCGACTAATGCTCTTTAGGCAAAAAACAAGAGAACAACTTCACCACTGAGAAATCTTAATATGTTAAATAGTTAATAATTGTATAATTACAATTATAATTACATATTTAATACATTTACCTCTGTCAAACCCTTCATAAAATAAGCCAATCGGGAGCTTCCTCAAATAGATTGACTGCCTGCTCTTGTTCTGTGCTGCATACTGAAAACACAGGAATATGTTGGCCTGCTAAATGTGCTGAGAGAAATAAATTCCAGCATTCCACACTCAGATTGAAGAAGAGGGTCAACCTCTGAAATGTCACTGCAATCATCATCCTTCACACAATTATCATAGCTTTATAAAAGAAAAAGCTGCTTTAAAACCCTTAATGTGTACACATTTATGCATTTAGCATAATCTTTATAGAATTTTCTTCGAAGCCCAAGTAAACATTATGATTTTTGCCCATTTGAAATGTTACATAAGGATTTAATCTTGATAAACAGCAAAGACAAATAAAATCATTAGACATAAAAACATGTCTGGAAAAAAAGAACTGATGTATATGTCTCCTCTATGCTAAAAGGGTGACAGCGGCTCCTCACTGCTTTCTTTGTCAGGCCCTGTGAATACACATATCCTGCCACTCTAAATGCAAGCTGACAGCTTGCCCAGAGAAATGAAGTTGGTAGTTTGGGGCGGTAGTAAAAAGCCTGAGTAAACAGGACATGCTATATACACCCAGCCTAACAATGAACATATGCTTTGATTTTCTGATGCCAACATGGAGCATTTATGGCCTCCAGAGATTCCTGAGATTCAGGGACCAGTTGGAGCGAACAGCCTGCTGGCTATTTTTGCCTTTTTTGGCAGGCTGTTGTTTCTAATTTGTTTACAGTACGGTAGAGAACAATTAGACTGAGATGGATGTTACATTGTAAATAAAGCTTCACAAAAGAGCATATTCTTTCCTTCTGGAATTTAAAAAATACTGTCATATTGCTTTATTGTTTGAACTCATTTGACAAAAATTCAAAAGTCTGCAGCTCTTTCAGAATTCTGCCAAAATGTGCCAAACTCTAGGGGGCACATTATAAATCGAATATTATGCATTGGGTGTAATTTATAATAACTATTTTTTTTTAGTTTTTTATGACAGATCAGATGCTAGAACCTTTAAAAATTAAATAGTTTAAACCATTTCAAGCCAGCAGTTTACTACAACTATAATAACGCATTGTATTTTATTAATAAAATATGTCTAGTATAGTTATTACAATAAAATCATATCACAAAAAATATTTTATTGTTTATGATAATACAGTACAATACAATGTAGAATCAAGATTTATCTATTTGTTTACTAATTTTTATGTATATGTTTGTTTTTGTGTTCCTGTAGCTCATTGGTGGAGCAACGGCTTAGCAGTGCAAAGGTCAAGGATTCGAGTCCCAAGGAACACATACTACTTAAATACCCTCAATGCACTCTAAATCACTTTGGAATACAAGAGTCTGTAATTGTAAACAGATTGTGGATGGTTAGGTAGGCTGTGTGAAAAGCATGTCAAAAATGCATCTAAAACTTCACAACTTTATAAGTTGTTAAATTCATAATGCTAAAAAACTGTGGCTGCTCCCTGTTTTGCTTGAGCATTTGAATAACATCAATGATGTGCTTTGCCCTAGTGGAGTATGTAACTGGTGTTAAGACACTGACTGTAACCATGGCTATACGTCTCAATTACAGTGAGTAAAGTACACATATGTGACAGGAGAATGTATGTGTGTAAGAGTAAAAATGAGTGTATGTAAAAAAATTATGGTTTATTTATAATTTTGAGCTCTATAGCTCAACTCGTCTTGTCACAAGCTCATGTATTGTTTCTTTTCACCTGAGCAGTGGATGTGTGCTTCAGTACTGCTCTGTTTCAGAGGATCCGTTCCATATTCACGGCACACTCTGCAATCAGGACAGTTAGAGCCATAAGGGAGGACTGGCCATGCTGTTCTCCTGCTGCAGGAACATCATTTCTATGAAGAATTTGCCAAATATATGAATATATCTGGTCATATTTGCCTAATACAGTCAGTGCTCATCTCCTGTACTTTTTCCCCACTATCTGCTGAGTGTGCAGTCCCACTGTCTGCAGTCCCACTAATTGGACCCCTCTCCGATTCACCTCCAAGACCCCAGTATGTTCAAACAGATAGGAGAATAAAACACAGCCCTAAAATAATGAGATTCCTCAGGTCGTTTCAGATGTAACAGAAAATGATGACATTTTGGTTTGAACCCAGCTGACTTTTTAACAATGTGAGGACAAAGGAAGTCCTGAATGCTTGAAATCAACCTCTATTACTTTAATATAATTTCACTGTATTAATCCCATCTTGATAATGACAGGGCTTCTCCTTCCTTCTGTGCGGCTAAAGTATTTTGAGTTTTTAACTTGGATAAAGAGACCTGGAGAAAAAAAATACATACATGTCAGGGCTCTCTACTAAATAAAAAATAATACATGAGAGAAAATAAAGCAATATGACCAGAAGGACCAGGAATTTAGCAGATGAGTGTCAACAGAAAAGTAAAAAATGAAGCATTTACCTGTTCTAATCTAATTCCATGATAGTTTTCTGTAGATTTCAGCTCCAGCTGTGAATAAGCATATTGTTTGCACTGCTGGTGAGAAATCACTGTGTTCTGGCAGGGCTGTCAAGAGTGAGGAAAACCAACCCCAGATTAATGATACTTGATACTTGGCTACCTATTCTCATCAACCACAAAATGTTTAGAATACACTGCATATAATTTTTCTCATGCATCTAGTTGGGAAATATAACACTTGCATTCACCTCCGTGTAAAACAGGATGCATTAATAGTGCACATGACTATTTACACTAAATGACAAAACACTAAATAAAAACACTAAATGTTGAAATAATAACAGTTATTTAAATGTTTAAGAGTCCACCTTTATTTTAAATTAAGGTCTGCAATACCTGGAGAGATATCCATAACATTATAAATCATCTCAATGGCATTTGCATGGTTGGCCAAGGATCCAACTGTAATATAATAACAATATCCTTAGGTCAGTGTTACTGGTGTCTGAATCTCATGTCTTTGCCGTGGCACAAATAAGGGTACTACGGGTAAGGACCCGCTCTATGCTTGACCCACGAGTCCACCCGTGGGGGTGGAGGGTACAACTCCAACACTACCTAGAAGACAGCAGGACAACAGGAGCCAGCTGATCGCTAGCTGCCACCATCCAACACACCATTTCCTTTGCCAGCCGGAAGGTATAAAGGCTGAGGACCCTGTATCGCTCCTTTCCATCACAAAGGGAGGGTGCCACTCTGCCAATCCGTGGGAGCCAGACTTACAAAACTGCTAAGCTCAATCTAAAAACAAACCCCCTACAGATTGCGAAGAGGGCAGAAACCAGGTTCTGTATATACAACAGTATATACAACAAGGAGGGCTGAAACATACAGTCTGTGCTTTGCCCCAAGAGGGAGGAGGCACAAGCAGCCACGCTCTGCTTCTGGCCCCGCCCACAAACCTCAGCTATAGATGACCTAGAAAGATGGGGGTTCCGACAAGGACCTGGACCTGGTCCTTGAGCAGGTTTGAGCACAAAGCGATAAAACCCCATTGTTTTGTCATTGTTGTTATTATTATCATTACTAGTGGTGCTCGCAAAGCAAAGCATTACTATTACTATCAAGCATACTTCTGGACTTAAAGATTAAAAAAATCCATAGACATATCATTGGGTTGAATTTTGTGATGTCATAGCACTGCATCGGAATGTCATAGAGACATGAGGGGTGGGCTCATGGCTTAGCAAGCAGCAATAAATTGTGACATTTTAAATTGACAACCCCATCCTATCAACCAGTTAGAGTACTCTTGCAACCACCCAATTGACATCCATTGAAAAAAATCCCATAGATTTAACATTGGACAGATCTCTTGTCTCTGCATGAGAATGTCATAGAGACATGGGAACCCTTACAGTACCCTTGCAACCACCCCTTTGACTTCTATTGAAAATGGTGAGAGGCATCAGAGCATCATAGAGAAAAGTGGGTGACCTTTTCTGACCCAGACTGGCAAGTATTTTTTGAATATACCAGGGAAATGTCTGTTCCCTGAAAAAGCTACACTCAAAGCTGCATACTCATATGCTAATGTATATTAGAATACCAACACCGCCGCACTGGGGAGTGTCTGGACCCCTCAGGTTTTCTAGTATGTGTGCACAAACACTGGAGAGGCATGTGAGCCTGGAGTAGCATGAACATCCAAACTGTAAAATAGAATGAATGTGTGCAGAGTGGACCAACCTGCTGCATCAAACACTTGCTGCAAGTGGGTGCCCCTTGCCAAAGCCTTGGAGGATGCGATTCCCCTTGTAGCATCCCCCACCTAATGTGACATCACTTGCATTGTGGCAGCTGCCCCTCGGTTGCGGTCCCCATGGCATTCAAAAAGCTGCTCTGATTTTCGTTGCTGACTGGTGTGGTGAACGTAAGTCTTAAAAGTACAAAATGCACACAGTAAATAGAGCCTTTCCTGCTCCAGCACAACAAATAAACAGAAGACTTCTAGAATGACTGGATGTACGATCAAGAATGGAACTTTGGGAAGATAGCCAGGGTGTGGACGCAGTAAAGCAAATCTAAGCAGAATGGTCAAATTGACAGAGCCTGCAAATTCCCAATTCTCTTTATAGACATAATAGCCATGAGAAAACCATCTTTAGAGTCTTTAAAGTCT
>JAZGTI010016171.1:0-12943 GCA_036877585.1 Botia kubotai
GTACCAAAAAGAAGTGGGAGGGAGGTACAGCCGCATCGTTTGTTCTGTCCATACCGTCGTAACTCCAGTGAGCAGAAGAATGTGCGGGCCTGTCAAGAGAGGCGTCAAAACACGAATTCTGACCATCATTAAACCTCACTGTTCTCTCTCTCTCTCTGTTTCTCCTGCTCACATAAACACAGCCTGACTATCTCCCCCTCTGCCTGTCAGCACAATGGTACAGTCTAATAGCTGGAGGGAATCTAATCCTTGGCACAGGATAAGAGAATTCCCCTCCATTCTCTCTGTCTCTCTCTCTCTCTCTCTCTCTCTCTCTCAGTTCAGTTGAATTGAAGAAAGCTTCATTGGCATGAATAAACAGTGTCTCTCTCCCTCTCTGGTAAGCGGTCAGGTGAGAGAGCATCTTTACAGATCTGTCTGGATCAGAGAGCATTAAACACACTGAGATGTGGACCTGCAGTTTAGTGGGCAGAGATGACAAGCTGCTGTACAGCTGTGGATCTGCCCAGCGCTGTTCTTTTCCTCTCTTTTCTTCTCTCCCTGCATGCTGCTTTTTAAAGCATTAGTGGATAATCACACCGTATTGCAATTAAAATCAAGCCTGTGTATTCAACGTGAATGATCTCCATGAATGTTTGGTGTGCTGTGGAGGGTGTGTGTCTGTCTCTCTGTGTCTGATCATATGAGGTGACATGAGTGGAGTTGAAGCTGTTTAACATGTGTGTGTATGATGAACATTATATTTGGTGTATGTTGATGATGATGGGAACAGGCTGTGAGAGGATGTGTTTATCTTACTGATTGTGTAGCACGTCCACCAGAGCATTGCGTACATTACGTACATTACGTAAGGAAATACCTCTGTGTCCTGTGTGTGTGTTGTGTATCTTTCCTGTAGCTCAGTGTTTGATGGGCCATGGGTTCGATCCCTTGCTGTTGGTTTTTGCTTACCTTTGAGTAATTTACTACTCAAGCAGCTTCTCTCTCACATGCATCACATGTTGCAGCTACTCTGTGAGTGGTGAGCAGGTGTTTTGAGAGTCGGGACAGTACTGTTCCCTCCGTGCAGCGTGTCTCAGTGAAGAGACAGACACTGATGGAGACAGTTTTGAGAATATCATTTCTAATGGCTGAGCTGCTGAGAGGTGCTGGGGTTAAATGAACACAGAGCAGAGTAATTGCTCCCAGCTTTTGTCTTTTACCCCTTCTGAAGTGTGTGTGTGTGTGTGTGTGTGTGTGAGGGAGTTAAGTGAGAACACAGTTAACACTTATCCTGGCATCAGTATCTGTTCTCTGTGTGATGGCCCACAGCTCCTGAGTGTTATTAACTAAACTGGTGCCGAGTCATTATGGTTACACACATTTGGATGTCAGCTGCCTTTGAACTAACATCTACTGAGCACTGCTGAGAGCTTAAATAGGGTTTATTATGCTGAATGAGAGTCACTGGATGTGATTAGAGCCGAGGTGTCGTCCGTCTGTCTGTCTGTGTTTCCCGCTCTGAGTAAGACTGTATTTCCAGCTCTGGCAGATTGTCAGAGACACTTGACTGACTCATGAGTGAGGCCTCATGGGAAGGGAGACAGAACTCTGCATCCTGCTTGTTGTGTGTCTGCTCATGTGTGTTTTCCAGCTCCTGCCTGAACATATACACGCATGCACGCTTCCATGCATCACACTGATGTAATGTGATGCTGTCCGAACTTCTGCATTGAGTTAAAGTGTGCAAAAAATTAAGAGGCCTGATGATATGATTTTATATAGATATGATGATAATGTGATTAGGAATGTGCAACATCGTACTTCTAAAATTGTGTACATGTATTAAGTTAGCTGATCAGCTGCTTTTGAGAGGGCCTGTGTCATTAGGCTGGTTTATGGTCACCTCAGGTGCTCACTAATAAGAAGGTCATTTTAGGAGGTGAAAGGTGCTTTTCATGCAGTCGGATGGGGTGATTGAGTTGAGATGATTGTATGTTGATCTAATGTTACAGTATGCTTCATCATTTCACAAATAAATCTGATAAACAGAGTGATGGCACAGGTTAGTTAAGTTAGTTAATCTGTTGTCTTCATTCTCTGATATCTGATACTCACACAGCACCTCACAGGTGAGAAGGGTCAAAGCACATACTCCTCTCTCTTCAACTTCCTCAGCATCATTCACTCCTGAACTAAACATTACATTGATTATTACCTTCAATCTTTGCCCTTCTGTTTAACATTCTTTCTGTTTCTCTCTCACACTAATCATATAACAGCACCTCTGTGTAAGACGGCCATGTTGAAACTTCCCATTTCATTATTAATCTTTTGGCACCTGTTTAATTAGATATGTTTAAATTTAGCCCTCAGTGGACTGCTTAACTAAAAGCTTGTTTTCCTTCACTTCATATAGAGCCACTGATCTACTGGATTCTGCATGAAAAAGAAACAATTAAACACAAGAATTGAAACACAGTTATTATAATTCAGCAGCAGTCACAATATTATGAAATATGATATCATGATATACGAATCATCAGACTGTTTCGGCAGGGGCTGTTTTTGCATTGTGAGCTCTAGGATGATTTGAGGAATTCAGGGATGTTAACATACAGGGGCCCATGACAGAGGGGCCACTTCAGTGAAGTGATGTGAGTATGCATGCTTGTGATGATTCTTGGGGTCGGTTTTTGGGGTCTTGCTGCTTTGGCAGATTTTGGAGGCAGTGGTTAAAGGCCTGAGCATTTGTTTAGCCCTGCGAGCTCACCGAGTGAAACGACTGGAGCTGTAGACGTGACCCTCTGCCAATAGCCTCTCAGGAACAAAATAACAGCCTCACTCAGTGTGTGCGCGAGTTCCTCTGAGCTGATAGGGTGAAGCTTGAAGGGTCAGGGGGTTACAAGCTCGTGTTAAATTGTCAGGGAGCTGAGAGCTGTCCACAAACCCACAGCAGGGGCTGTCGGGTCCTGGTGTGCAGTTCTCCATGTTTTTGGAGGGAGTGTTTGCTAAATCATGCTGAAGGTGGCGAGCCTCAGTGTGGGAATCTCAAACTGCATCTTTATGGTGTTGATCTCTTCTGAAGCTCCAGAGGAGACGTGTCAGTTTACTGGAATCTTTATTCTCAGGAAAGATCTGAGCAGCTGTAGACTGGAGCAGAAATCTGCATTTGCTCTTTCATGTAATCTAATTGCTGGGTAGGAGAAGCAGTCGCAAAACTACAGAGATCTCATTTGTAATGTTGTTTCTCTGTGGCATGTCTTGAATAAATTAAGGTTTGAAGTAGTGCCCTCTGGAGGTAACATTTAACAGTGCAGTTTAACTCCCTTACATTATAAACCTTCTCTTACCGTCGTCCTTTCAGCCTGCAGATGCTTTATCTCAGTTCTGTAACAATGTAACAGCAGTGATTTTAAACTTCCTCTGATGTTCTGTTTCAGATGCCAGTCTGTCACCTGACGCCTCCAAACAGAGTCACTGGTGTATCGTGGCATACTGGGAGCACCGGACGCGGGTGGGCCGACTCTACACGGTGTACCAGCCCACTGTCAGCATCTTCTATGACCTACCTCAAGGCACAGGCTTCTGTCTGGGCCAGCTAAGTTTGGATCAGCGCAGCAGCACGGTGCAGCGGACCCGAGGGAAGATCGGTTACGGCCTGCTCCTCAGTAAGGAGCCGGACGGGGTCTGGGCTTACAACCGCAGCCAGCACCCCATCTTTGTCAACTCACCTACTCTAGATGTACCGGGGAGTCGTAGCTTGGTGGTGCGCAAGGTGATGCCCGGCTACTCCATCAAGGTGTTCGACTATGAACGCTCGTCTATGCTTAGGCAGGGGGCGGAGCCTGAGCTACTGAATGGACCGTATGACCCGAACAGTGTGCGCATCAGCTTCGCAAAGGGGTGGGGCCCCTGCTACTCACGCCAATTTATCACCTCCTGCCCCTGCTGGCTGGAGATCCTCCTCAGCAACCACAGATAACACACACACACATGGACTCGCTCATGTTGAGAGACTGTTGGACTCCACACGCTATCCCAAATATCATCTACTTAGATTTAATATAAAGTTTTATATATTATGAGAAATATATATTATACTTGTAAATACTGGAGTCATTTTTACGATGTAATTATTTATGTATGGTGCAATGTGTACATGGACGAGGAAAAACAGGAAACGCACTTTGGCTTCTATATTATATATGAAAATATCTATAAAGATTTGAAAAGTGATGCAGCAGAAATAGGAAGAGGCTGCTTTTGGTGTGTAATTTTCATATGCTATTAATATCCAGATGAAAAGCTAACACCATTCACTCATTGATAATAAAGTATTTGCATAATATCGCTTCGCTTTCTGTCTTGGTTATGAATCTTTCAGCCTCAAAAACCACTTGATTCTAAATGACTCTTGTGTGTATGAAGAAGAAGATCTCTAGATCAGCTGAGGTGAATGAGTCTGATGATGGTCTGATGTGAGGATTGTGTATCATCTTTGTTTCATTGGCTGTTGAAACAAACTGCTGTGGCATTGAAAGAGAAATGCGAGCATGAATATCAGAGCAGCTTTCACACTTTGTGTGCATTTGCTCAAACAGAGAGAGAGTGTGTTTCAGTGACCCGAAGTTATTTTCTGGCAGTAATATCTTTCTTACTTATAGTTACATGATCTTCTCTGCTAGGAACCCGGTTGGTAGAGAGGAACTTACAGCCAGAGTTCCCTGAGGTCCTTGAGAGCCAGTACTGAGGATGGAGGAGGAGCTTTACGAGGAGATGATGCATGTTCAGGCATGGCTTCCTCTCTGCTCTGGCTGGTCTGTTCTTCGTTCCTGTAGCTCCAGCATCAGCCTGCATGTCTCATGAGTGACCAGCAGTGGCCATGGTCAGTGGTTTATGAGCCCAGCTGTGCTTCTCTGTTCTGTGAGGAGAAGAGCTGCTGGCTCTAGTCCCAGTGCACTGACATATCTCTCCATGAATGCTCAAACCCAAGAGCTCTGAAAGGAACTGTGCAGGCCAGTGAACTGCATCCAGGGTGGAAGTGGTAGAGCTGGCTTCCATTCTAATTGTGGGTGTTGGTTGTCCACATCTCTAGGGTAAAAAGAAGGGGGGGCTGTCCACTAACCTGCCAACAGCCGATTCAACAAAAACAACAATCCGGCCATACAGGCAAACAATGCTCTCCTGCAGCAAGATAAAATGCACTGTTTATTCAACGGTTGTTGACTGTAACTTTACAGCACAGTGCTGTAGACGGAGAGAGATGCGGGTCGCTGGAGTAGAGTTGCAGTCTGTGAACACTGTCCAGGGACGAGACGGAGGTAATGAAAAGCGACTTTGCCACCTCACACAGAGAGTAAAGCTCTCTCTCCCACACGACGTCTGCCGCCAGACCCGTGCCGAGTTCAAACAGCCCAGAGGAGTGTAACTCTGCTCCCTGCAACTGTAGCCATTATTCTGCTCCTTTGTATCTGCTTCATGGGGAAAGGGCACAGATCACCACTTGTGGAGGTCCTAGACAAGAGCAGAGACTCAGTACACAGATTTCACAAGTCACCTCAGCGGGTACAAAAAGGGCGTGATCAGAGCAGGCCTGAGTGAGGTCACACAGAGATGAGGCAGAAGTGAGGGGTGAGTGCACGTCCATCTACTGGTCCTGGACACAGACTCTGAGACTCCAGTGTGCAGTGAGTGCTGAAGGGACGTATGAGGGAGAGAGGGAAAGGGAGGGGAAAGGCATGTAAGCAGGTCTGAGAGAACACTACCTCAGGGATGGTTTAGATTAACAGAGTTTCAGAGCACACTATTTTCTTTGCCTCTGGTATGTACAAAAAAGCAGGACAAGTCTTTATAATATCCTTTACTGAGCTGTTGTGTTACAGTTCTTTACTTTTATACTTACACATTATTTAATGAAATAGATCACCACAAAAGTTCATTCGTTTAATTCCATGTTGTTCCAAACCTGTATCATTCTTCTGTGAAACATGGAAAGAGGCAGAATATTTAATTCTTCCAGTATATACTGATCATACAGCTTCAGAAGTTTGGAATAAGACAAATGTCTGGACTTTCCTGTCATGTTTTCTTGGCTTTTCTGTGATCTTTGAGCTCGCCATTATATATCACCATCCACATCCACTTTCATTGTATGGAAAAGAAGAACCCAGAGAGAATTCATAACATGTTATTTGATGTTTGATACACAGTTGGAATAACATGAAGATTTGTAAATTAATTTTTAAATTTTAAATCAAATTTTTAATGAAAATTTTAATTTTTAAGTGAACTTTTCTTTTAACAACCAAAGTTCCATTGTGCTAAACTACTAGGATAAAATTTCCATACTCATTCAAGTGTCTGTAAAACTGCGTGTGCATGCATGCTCTTGAGTGTTCTGAGTGCGCAACTGCTGTTTAAAGTATGGTTTGAAGCTGTGGTTTGTGATTATGATGCTTCATGGCAAACCCTCAGACTGTGATCTCCTCTGCTGCCTGATTACTGCTGAACACTAAACTTTAAACTAAAATGTTCTTCAGTGTTCTTGACAATCGTCTATGATGAGCTGATGGCAGATGTTGGCAGTTGTTTTGCACTTTCTGTGCATTTGTCTCCACTGACCCAGATTTTTCACAGGTGCACAAAGTTGTCCTAAATTAATTTCTATTTTGTTTCTATAAATGTCAAAGGAGAAACCAGAACCCAGATTAGCTAAAGGGGAGAGTAATAATCTGAGCAGAGTGTAAGATGTCAATGAGAACTCACCCGTGAGATTATGAGGGTTTGAGAGAGATCTCATTTGTTGTGCAGGTTAAACTGAATGACAGTCCTAATCTTGGATATTTCGCAGGATTGAACTGTTTTTAATCCTGAAGCTGTTATCACTGTTTGTTGATGCACAGTAACTCTGCGGTGTGTTCAGAACTGTTATACATCACTTCCTGTTGTTCTTTACACGGTGATTATTACATTTCAGAGCAGCCTCCTATATTTACTACTTTCACATTGTTTCCGTGGAAACCGTGCCACACGCTCATGTTTCAGCAGCAGCTCTGATGGACGGAGTGGAAGAGCAGTTACAAGCAGCTGCACAGAAGCTGTTGATGGGCTGATCCAGCCCAGCGCTAACTCACTGGAGTAACAGCACAATTAAAGATGGGCAAGAGAGGAAGATTACACAGTGCCTGGACAACTTCCTGCTCTCTCACAGACTAGAGCTGCGGAAGTCTTCTCACTTCAGCTTAGTGTGCTGTAATTACAGAAAGCTGCTTGTACTTAACCTGACAGCAGTTAGAAGGACGTGCACGCACATGCTTTGAAATCTGATGGGTCGGGGATGTACAGAGCTGGAGATGAGATGACACTCCAGCTGTGAGAGTGTGAGAGGATGAGGTTTAGCTCAAATCCTCTACTCAGAAGTACATTGGGTAATATTGTGAGTATATTGGTTCTGTTCTACATCAAACTGACCTTGCAGAGTTTCGGCTAAACGTACAGCAACTGCAAATGGTGAAATGGCTAAAACTGTGAGGTGTTTTCTCTGCGATGCGCCCTCTCTCCCCGCTATAATTGCAGGGTTATGAGGGGCCTCGCTGACGCAGATGCAGGATTTATTTCAGTGAGTTTCCACAGAGCTTAAAAGAATGCTGGAGCACACCCACCACATATACACACATGCACACATACACACACACACACATACACACACGCTCAGAGAGTCGAAAACACAATAAATACAAATGCACTCTCATTGCCCTGCATGCACTCGTTCAAACACACACACACATATACACACATACACACACACACCCTCAGGCAAGTTTCTGATAGCATAAATCAACTGATACATCTTCTCAGCCATCACCTTACTGAAAGCTCTCTCAAGACATGAAACACACAATAGATCTCCATCATTTCTGTGGCTTCAGTTCAGCTGTTCAACAACATTAAAGATCTTTATCATTTATAGCCACTGCACAATTTCATTGAGAAGATTTACATTAAAGATCTGTCATGTACTCTGTGTTTGTACAAGCAGCAATACAACAGTCCAAACCTGAATACAACTGGTGGCTTTTATGCTGCGATACATTGTCTTCGGCTCGTATGTATGTATGTTTTAGAGATGCCTGATTCCACGACAGTCTTCTCTTTCAGCGACGTGTCGTCATGACAGTGTCGCTGCTCCTGAAACCTGGCCAAGAAACCCCTATTAAAAGAACAAGAAAGGCATTTGTGTTTCAGTTAACCCCTTCGAACAGAATCAGACTTCAATTACTAACTCTCTGTTTTGTAGAAAGGAAAGGTTAAGGATTTCCAATGGATTTCCTTTTTATGTTCCTCTGGAGAAATAAGTAGTTAATTAGGGCAATCAGGGTTGCTGTTGTTATACCTGATTAATATGCAATTGAAGAAGAAACACTGAATAAGGTTAAGCTAGTTAAACACAAACTGTGTTTGGACTGTTTCTGTGTGTGTTCAGCTAAGATTTAGAGAACTGGTTTAAATATGTGAATGTGGACTCTGGTCGAAAAATTCTCAACAATGCTGATGAATTTCTTTATTTACACCCTGTACTGCTGTACTGTGACCTCACAATGTTTCCTTGTGCTGTTTTTAAGTGAGATTTAAAACTGGGTAAGGTTGTTTTAGTTAAGGGTGAACAAGCGTCTCCACTTTTAAACTGGTTTACCAGCCTCTCTCATCAGCAGCAAGAGACCCCAAGGGGGTCTAATAAACAGAAAATGTCCAATGCTAACAGCCTCTCTCATTCCCTCTCTCTCTCCCTCCTAATATGTTCCATATTGTGAGTTTAAAGAGGGTGGATTCAGGAAATGCAGTCACACTGGCTTGCCTTTCCAAGATTCCAGGCTGAGGTTTGGCCCAGTGTGGTGGTGGTTCTGTGGGTCCGGGCTTCTGGGCAAGCTTGTGTTGGGTTTCCTCCTCCTGCAGGAATAGGTGTCCACGTCGCCTGTTTTGCTGGTTATATGCAGAGTGACTTGTGCTGCGTTGCTGCTGTCCCTTCACAAATGATGTGTAGATGCTTTTCAGTAGCTGCTTAAGTAATTGCAGTAACTGTTATAGGAGCTTAAAGTTGTTTTATACTCATAAAAGTCAATCATTTCAAGAATTCTGTTGTGTGTGTGTGTGTGTGTTGTGGGCTGAGCATTGCATTTCCTGAAGATTCCAGTCTCAGTCTGGAGAACTTCACGAGCACTTTAGCAAAGCAGAAGAGATCAGAGATTTGAACACCTCTCTCTCTGTGTCTCTCTCTCTCTGTCTCTCTCTCTCTCTGCTCCAGCTAATCAATCACAGACGTTGCTCTACTGCTGCCAACATCTGAAGAGTTTCCTGCAGGAGCATCAGACTGTGTTGAACTCATTCATGTCTTCAGCTCAGACTGTCTCACGCAGAAGAAAACACTTTCAGTGATGTTCTGGTTGTGCTGTTTGCAGCATCAGCCGGACAGATGACTGTGTGTACCTGCCTGACTATTCCTTAGGAAACATTTGTCCCCAGAGTTTAGCAGAATCTGACAACATTTCTGTGTGGGGACATCTGGGAAGTCCTGATTTAAAAATATAGTGTAAAGTTAGATTGTGGGTTAATCTCGAGTAATTATAATTATCTGTAATTAAAAACTTTCTATGGTACATCCACATGTGTTTGTGATGAGGGTTTTAAGATGACTGAACAAATTCAGATTCAGCTCTGAGGTCGGGTTACACATTCCAGGGGCACACACTGCCTGTCTCCATAGTAACATACATGTGTGCATGTGGAAGTATGTGTGCATGCATGCATCTGTTTGTTCATGCAACCGTGTTAGTCATTTTCATAAACAACAAAAAATCTCCATTTCAGTGTCCTGACGCACACAGTATTCATTTCATAGATCCACTGGTTCCCAAAGTGTTTTATTCCAGATATGAAATCAAGCACATCATTAAAGTATTGTGAGAGCAGAATTACCGAGCTTTGATGTGCCGAAGACTTCGACATTAGTGGGAGAGGATAAAGCTGGTATGAGGGCCAGGCTCCAGCTCTGTGGAGAGGGTAATGAGAGAGAGAAGCCCAGAGGCAACCACTGTAATTGGGCTGTAAACATCCAGAGAGCTCCAGGGACACCAACCCCTGCACATGGACTTTCCAGATGTTGAAGTTGCTCTTCACTCATTCTGTGAGTCACAGTGGCCACACCCACATGAATGATCTGTCACATTTCTTCTGTTGAACTCATCAGGCACATCTCATTATATGAACTCTGCTGTTATTTGCATAAAACAGTCAATCGGACTCCAATCTGGGAAATTGAAAGTTTGGTTTTCAATTGCATGGACAGTTTTTATAGATAATAACACCATTGTTTTAAAAGCAGGGTCCCAGTTTTTGTGGTAATCATCTAAAGACGTGTACAAAGCAAACTGACTGCATGACCGTAAGTAACAGACTTACCAGCACATGTATTTGTAGCCGTAAACAATCACACATGAGAGACTAAATGAAGGAAGAAAAGAGAGAAAAGAAACGAGTAAGAAGGAATGCTGCTCTTTAAGTCTAATTTGCAGAAAGTCTTGAGGCCTTAAAACTCTGAGGAATCCAGTAAGAGAAACCACCAGAGTGACTTTAAGTGCTGCTGGTGCCTGCTAGACTCGTGTGTGTGTGGGTGTGTGTGAGAGAGTTTACTTAACCATAAATCGGGGACAGATTTGTTCCCAAAAGTCAACAAAACCTCATTCTGGCTGTTTTCATGAGTAAAAAACGTTATAAAAATACAGTAAATAAAGTTTTTTAAAATTGTAAAAATGCCGAAAGTTTTCTGTTAGAGTTAGTGTGGGTTAGGGTTAGGTTATATGGTTTATAACTATATGGTGTGTTTGTGTGTGTGTGTGTGTGATCTGGCCCTTTCGCACTGTGAGGCAACAATGCTGTTATTTTAATTATTTTCTGACTTCTTTGGAAAACAAGTGAGAGAGAACTGAATGTACAGCAAATTATGTTGTTGTTTATTAAACATTAAAATCATCTGATTCACCGGATGATTTTAATGAGGAAAGATTTTAAATCTTTCCTCTTGTAAGCTGACACAAACAGGTCTGTGCTACTTTCCATGTTACTGTCTTACAATGCAAAAGATTTCAAAGCCCAAATACACTTGATTCTAATCTGAGTTTATATAAAATCACTATTCATCAGTTAGAAGGATCTGCATATGAATAAACAACATTATGTGTTATTGTATGATTTTGTACGACTATTCTGAGTAAAATCTTTTCAGAGAATAATGTGGTTTACTCTAATCCACTCCTGACATCAATATTATTTGTTGAAGTATGAATCTCTCAGGGTGAAGAGCAGAAAACTGATGATATATCTGCTTATTCTTCTCTTTGTGTGCTTTTACCTGGCTGTATTATCAGTCGAGGAACCCTTCTGTTAAAAACCTGTCTTACCTCTGAGCCACAGTGTGACAACAGCCCCCGCCGGTGTGACTGTGTTTTGAGCTTCTCGGCCTGCTGGAGCTCCTGACTGCTTCACTTGTCTTGTGTTATCCTGCTGGAGGTTGTGTGAGGCCTTAATCTAGAGCTGTCTGTCAGCTGAGTCCTGTGAAAGCCAGACTGACTGACTTCTGTCAGCGAGGTAAAGCGGTGTAAAGACTCGGGGTTTTGAGGGGAAACAAGTGAATTAGACAGAAAGTGAGGGAAAGGTAAGACCCACAGAGAGTGAGGTTGACACTGGGTTTATGTGTGTTGCATAGAATCTTTCAAAAGCTTTTCCTCCCTAAATGTGTGTCAGTAACACAGGCCATTATAATAGAAGTCATTATAATTATAAACATGATTATTTCTTTTTGTGAATTAATTACATTTGTAGTTTTTGGCAGTATGGAATAAAAATAAGTCAGTATATGTTGCTATAGCTACATGAGGTTTTTAAAAAGCTGTCATATGAGAATTGTACTACATGTATTTGAAATGTCTGGAGTTTGTGCCTGCTGGAGACATAAGGTTGTTACGACAGGTTACTGGAGGAATATATTACATGTCGCTTAAGGAACTTCTGAGGAACTTGCTTCAAGCGAAGTGTTTTTTCATCTGGCCTTTCCATGGAAGTTTAGTGTCCAAACCTAACACACACTCTCACAGACGGACTGATGTGTGCTCAGCGTATACCAGTAAACCCACAGGTATACCAGACAGCTCCACCAAAAACACTGCAACCTCTTTGCAATGCTCGAGGAGAAAAAACAATATTCTGGACCAGCAAAGAATGGGCGCAAAATGAACATTTTCTGCAGAAGTATAATGTGTTACAGATCTGCCTGGTTCTCACGGATTCCTGCGGGTCGATTTATGTAAGCACCCTCCCCTCGCCTGTGGGCAGGTGCGAGTGGCGGCAGTCTGTCAGTGATGACGATGCTGCTGATGTTCAAACAGTCATTAACAAGAGCAAGAATCTCTGTTAGGAATGACCCTGCAGGTATGAGAGAGCAGGTTTAACCTCAGGCCGATAACAGCACGTACAGACTCATCACTTCTAAAGCCAACAACACACACTTACAGCTGAGACATGAGCAAAATACCACATTACAGTTTGAAAGTTCACTTCAAGGTGTGAAGATTATTATGTCATTGTGATCGTTCTGATTACTTCAGTCACGCTGGTTGCCACTAAAATATCATAATTACACATACAGCAACAAAAATAAAACTGTGTGAATTGGGTGTATATATATATATATATATATATATATATAGTATATATACACAATACTATAGAATATTAATAATGATGAAGAATGTTTTGTTAAGGTTTTACTGTTCTCATGTCTGAATTTACTGTTTCTCACAACATTCCCTAAAATTTGTTGTTCACACAGATATCAACATTTCAACCCTGTTGGCCTTTCCTTTATATCTGTTTTCTTCTGCTTGTGTGAAGCTGTGCAGATTATGAATAT
>JAZGTI010016172.1:0-12942 GCA_036877585.1 Botia kubotai
CACTATACATTGAGTTTGTGCAATCCCTGGGATCGAACCCATGACCTTGGCGTTGTTAACGCCATGCTCTAACCACTGAGCTACAGGAAAGCTACGCGCTGAGAGACTCGCTCTCTCGTTTACAGCCATTGCAGGTTTAAACAGTTTGAAATTAGCAGGTGATCACGTGACCACTGAACGCTCTAATCACACCGGTGTGATCGTACGCGTCTGAGCCTAACCAAGAATGATCACACCGATGTGATCGTACGCACGAAAGGAATAGTGGAAGCTTTTTTTCTTCCTCCATTTCTGGCGCCCCCTGGATGTATGGCGCCCTTAGCATTTGCCTATACTGCCTATGCCACGGGCCGGCCCTGACCATATTAGCCAGTTTTGTCAACACTGCACTGGCTGCCTATCAAGCATCATATAAACTCAAAATTTTCTTCAAAATCTTCAAAACTTTGCCAATTGATAATACCCAGAATTTTAAAATCAAGCATTGGTGGTAAATCCTTTTTGTATTTGGCACCCAAACTCTGGAACAGTCTTCCCAGTATTGTCCGGAAGGCAGAAACACTATGTCAGTTTAAATCTAGATTAAAGACCCACCTCTTTAATCTAGCCTGCACATAGTCCCATGGATTTATTAATCAAATTCCTTAAGGGATTACTAGGCTGCATTAATTAGGTAAACCGGAACCAGGGACACTTTTCATAAGAACAGATGTACTGGCTTCACACTAAATCTGTCTGTCTTACATTTCCCCATGGTCATTATTGGGGAAATAATTATTGAACATTATTAAGACCAGATGATGAGGGACAGGATGGTATGACCCCTAAAACAGATCATCGGGATCTGATGGACTGCTTTAGTAAACTTACCATTATTTACATACCTACCTCCAGCCTAGTTAGTTTCTATATTTTGTTCCCTGCTTAGTCACAGCTGTGTGATGTTATAGCTGCAATTAGTAACATTATGCTTCTGCTGCCATTTCTGTTGATAACATTTCTCAGTCAGACATTTCTTATAAACAAATAAATCATTATAATCAACTCTCCACGCATATCCAGGAAAGTTACAAATTGCGCCCTCCAGGTTAAGCCTGGTTTCTCCCAAGTTTCTCCCAGTTTTTTCTCTATCTATGCACAACCTTCTGTGTGTTGTATGTCATGGTACTATTGCAAATGCCTTATACCCTTGTCCCATAAGATGTTATCTTTTTATATGCCATCTCCATGTAAGCAGAAATGGCATATCTTGCTTAATGATGTTGTAGTTTTATCGGTTCAGTCAACCCTTTATTCATAAACCTACTATAAACCTAGTATGCCTAATTAGTCTTATAAATATATCTCACACATATTATTTGCAATAATACCATGTATTCTTTGTTAAACATGTCTGACATTTGTTCTTTTTAATTATTTTATATTATATGTAAAGCTGCTTTGAAGCAATGTAACGTTGTAAAAACGCTATAAACAAAAAATTGAATTTAATCGTATTTAATCATGTTTATGAGAGATGCATTCTACTTAAAACTGCATAAGCAAGGAAAACTGTTTATTTTCTTTGTTTTTTGCAATGAAGCTTGTCACCCACTTACAAAGAAATAATGTCAGTAATTGGTCATTGATTAATTTTTCTAATACGAAGAAACCAACTAAGGGTGCACAACATCTATTTGAGCCAAGTTCAGAAATCTCCCACAAGATTTAAAATTGGGACACAAATATAATGTAAATGAAATTTTTGTTCTTACCTCCAAGACCGGGCCTAAGACGGTTGTCATATCCATCAAGGAGGCTGTCCAGAATTCTGGTGAAAACTGTGGTGTTGTCTTTCTGCTCATCTGCATTCTGATTGGAGCTAGCAATTCAAAACAGCAGAGGCTTTACTTAAATTCTGACAAAAGCAGTAATCTACAGCGAAACATGACTAGAACAACAGGGTGGCTCTGAAACATTGCCTGTTTAAAGAGACTTTAAAAGAGACAATGTATTACCCTGAAGATAACAACAAATCTCTCTCCATCTTAGTGACAAAGGTGTATATATATGTGGACAATACATTATTAATTAGCTAAAACAGTCTTTTAGATGCAAATAACCATGCAGATATTCAGGATTGTGGCAACATGAAACCAAATAAAAAAACTCTATTAACATCTTGGCTCATTAATATTTAACACAACGATTACAAGCAAAACAAGGCTTAATCATATAGTGTAAAATACCATTTTACAACTGCTTCTCCTCCTTTAAAAACCATAAGCACCATTCATACCTAATTGTTTGCTTTTGTGGTAATCTTTGGCATCCTTTTCCTTCTGGCTGGGATCTGACTACAAATGCACATCACATTGCAGACTGAATAAACACTAGTGTTTTAAAAAAAAAAGCTTGGCATGAAAACAGATTTCAAGGAGATGATGAGGTCATCATGATTAGTTAGCAGTTGGGGGTGTTTTGAAAACGAGACAGGGAAAGCATGTGAAAAACCCTAAATGAGAGACATCACATGGCACAAGAAATGGGTTATTCATGCATTTGGGCATCTCACATATATTTTTGCATGTAATTCCACAATCTATGACTCCCCTAAACCAATATAGGCAGTATAGTAGCTAATATAATCACAACACAACTGTCACATGATATATGTTTATCAATGTCAGGAAGGTCTATGTTATCATTTCAACCAGTTGCAACCTTTCCTAGATAAATTTTCTTTAACAGCATGAAGAGGTATAGAAGTCTCAAACCACACTGGAAACATCTCAGGTTACGTATGTAACCCAGTTCCCTGTAAAGGGGAACGAAATGCTGTGTCAGGTTTGAGGCTATGGGGAATGCGCTTCAGGCACGCCCAAGTCTAAACATGTCAAATCAGGCCTATTTATAAGCAGGTCAAAGTCATGTGATGTCAAAGGCACCTGCAAAATACATCATCAGATTCTAGTCTAAAGGAAGACTGTGCAAACAAGATCGAAGTGTGGTGAAGTGATGCAGCGTCTTTTTCCCTGTCTCAGAGAACCGGGATACATACGTAACCTGAGACGTTCCCTTTCTAGGGAACCGACGCTGCGTCAGACTTGACACTATGGGAAACAATAATACCCACTATGCCACAGTGAGGGAAGGCCTGCCCCACATGCTGTGAAACATTGGCACAAAAATATCAGGAGCAGAGTTAAACTTATCACCCCTGGAGGACCTGGGCACCTGGAGTTGAATTCAAGTCTAAACTGTAAAATCTAATAAAAGTTATAAATGAGGAATAAATGAGGAACCAGCCTGATGCAGCACAAGCATCACTTAGGGATGCTCCCCTAGACAGAGCCTTAGGTGATGCTACACCCCTGGTAGAATGTACTCTAATGCCCAAAGGTGACACAAGGTCACAGGCCTCATAGGCCAGGGTAATGGCATCTGTGATCCAGAAAGCACTGTTTTGTGACTGCATTACCTCAGTTGCCACCACCAAAACAGACTAATAGCTGAGAAGTCTTACATCACTGGCCTGTGCATTGGACATAGATCCACAAAGCTCTAACTGGACATAATAAATGAAGCCTTTCCTGCTCCGGCAAATCAAACGACGGAGGACAGACGGCTTGAAGTACCACTGGGTGACCAGCTGCAGCAGGTATCTTGGGGACATAATCTGGTCTAGGGTGCAAAATAGCTTTAACAAAGCCTACTGGTCTACTGAAAGAGCCTTTAGTTTTCCTGCCCTTTTGGGCGATGTAAAAGCCAAGAGTAGAGCCACCTTAAGAGTCAGAAACGTATCCAAGGCTGACTCTAGAGGCTCAAATGGAGCCGAAGATAAACCCCTAAAACAATAGTAAAGTCCCAAAAGGGACCCGTGTGTGACAGAAAGGCCTCAGCCATCTGGCACCATGCAGAAAACTAAACACCAGTGGGTGTCTTACAATAAAGACTTTTTCAACAGGTTTGTGGCTTGCAGACATGGCAGCCACATAAACCTTGAGGGTGGTCAGAGCCAATCCTACAGATGAGAGCTCTTGAAACTCCAGCACTAAACCAACAGGGTAGTGAACCGAGTCAACATGGTGTCGCCCACACCATGACACAAAGAGCTGCAAGCCCTGGGATATACATCGCTCTAATGGAGAGCAGCCTGGTCTCTGCCCAAAGAAGGATCTGCTGTCCCAGCCCTAACAGGGGGCACAAAAACAGCCCTCTTTGGTGATTTCAGTATGGGACCACTGTGGTGTTGTCCCATATGGACAAAACTGAGGTCTGAGCCACACAGAAAGGGTACGAAGCATTTGACGCGTAACCCTTACCACCCTAAGTGGGTGGATTTTGAGATAAAACCCATTTTCCCTTGGCCAAGAGTGGGACCCAAGGTAAGAGACCGGGGTCTGAGCCACATAGAAAGGAAACAAAGCCCTCAGCACGCAATCCCTCATGTGAGGGGATCACATTCTATAGGCCCTTTCGCCAGTACAGTTTTGAGCTCTTTGGCCAACAGTATGTGCTGCTCTCCTAATACAGTCTGCAAGACTCCATTGAAGCAAGGAGGATGGGAACCAAACTGAATTCTGTACCCTCCGTCTGCTGTACTTAACAGCCATGCTGATAAACTGGGCAGAAGTTTTCACGCTGCCAGAAAATCTGAGAGAAATATCATCCACTCTACCTGTCCAGTCTCCTGAATCAGAGAACTGGCAGGATGTATCTGGACATAAAAGACTCAGGCATGCCTGAAGCACGTTCCCCATAGCGTCAAGCCTGACACAGCGTTGAGTTCCCTCAAAAGGGAATCTGGGATTTAAGATCCCATTTAAACCTGAAAAAAAATTTACATTAAAAAGTAAACAAGGAAATGTCATTATGTAAAATGAAAATGAATATTTAAATTATAATAATTTCTAGAATAATTTCTAGGTTATGGTCAAATGCTAACTCAGTACAAAAGTCATAGTTCCTGGCCTTCAGTGAAACACACAAGATGATCCCTGAAATATTCTGATGTCATTAAAGCAAATGAGAACATATTAAGTACTTAGACAATAAAAATTCATAATATTTTTTAATTCAACTTTTCACACAAAATGTAATGCTGACAGTATATTTGTATTTCATAAAAAAAACGCAAAATCAAAGAACACATTTTAAATAGTGCTCCTAAACTTTTTAACCCAGCTGTATTCATCAATAAACCGATACAAATGCCACTAGTAGGAAAATAAAATTAAGATACTACCACCTTCCCCCATCTGTACCATAAAAACATACGTGCACATGCATACACACACCACAAACGACAGGGCAAAGGAGTTATAAGAGGACAATGTAGTCTCAGTTTAAAACTCACAGCATGCCGGTAATGTCAGCCTGACCCAAAATGAAATATCCACCAATAAAAAAAGAGAATGCCAACACATGCCGAGCCAGGTCTGAGACGTTTTATAAGGCAAATAAGGCAAAAAACTGTAGCAGCTATATAATATATTTTGTTAGCTTTTGTGGAAGATGGGTGAATAAAAATGGCCAACGATAGATTCAAAACATACTGCAAAATCTATGCGCTTATAAACAGCACATAGATCCCCATTTAACATCACCAACCCTATCTGCAGGTGATCTGAACAGCAACAGAGCGGAACGCTGTCCAGTGTCATGGTGCTGTGGGATTTCGGCTGTCACACAGTCAAAACAGACTTCATATGCCTATGGCGTTTTCTAGCCTTGTTTTAAACATTCATGAAAACTGGAACATTATTGTGATTCTCAGCTGTCTAAATGTATAGAACAGGTCTAAAGCAGGTGAGATTGGCTTTGTGCAATCACGTTTATTTTACAAACCAGATCATCTGTTAATTACTCTCTATATTATTATAAATATTGAAAGTGAAGTGAAACATCTGTCAGATATGGTAACCCATACCCAAAATGTGACCTCTGCATTTAACCTATCACTGCTGAGGAGTGAACACACACTGCAAGTCATGAACACACACATACCCTTGAGCAGTGGGCAGCACACCACTGTGCCTGGGCAGCAATTGGGGGTTGGGTGCCTTGTTCAAGGGCACTTTAGTTGCTAGACTGCCAGCGCTGGAATTGAACCAGCAACCTACTGATTACAAGCCCAATTCATATACTAGTAGGCCACCTCCTCACTAATAGGGCAATAATCTTAGGGAAATAATCTAGTTCATGAATTCACACGTGAATTATTGCTTGGTTACAGTAGAACAAATTGCCTATAGATATAATGCACAATACCTTACGTTAATATACACATTTAATATTTTATATTAATATCTTATATTAAAGCTGTATAACATTTGTCGTAGAAAGCCAGTGCAGAATGATAAAGCTAATGAAAGCTTAATTAGCATAACACTCTTTGAAGTCTGATGTTTGAATATTGGTGAACATCCTAGTTTTGGATCTAAAGTTAACATCGTATATATTAAAATTAATATTGTCTAGAGCTAGACATTGCTGTTTATAATGAGCAGAGAACATGTTAATTATTCTGAGATCTGACTGAAATTATTGACCAATTTCAGGTGTATAAACGTACCTTTTTCCAGCCAGTACATTAATCACCAGTAAACAGGCCCAAATCCACAGCCAGGCTGCTCCTCTTCCACCCCACATCATTCCCCAAACCATGAATCCTCACCAATAGGAAAAAACGCAAAGTTTAGGGCAATAATTTAGTTCATGAATTCACATGTGCATTTAACATATGTGAGGAATCTGAGCCTGTCTGAGAAACAGCCAGCGCTTGCCTTAAACTTGAGACTTCATTCAAAGCTAAAGTTTCGCCCATGGAACTAACTATACAGAAGAAAAGGTGGAACGTTATGCTGGAAGAACTGTTAAAAGAATGGATATGCAGTTCTGATATACTTGTAATTTTGTGATTAGTGGGATGAACATATTCCACCTTACCTGACATGGAAACCTTATTAATTAGTATATTATTGTGTTTTATGTAAATTTTTGCTAACACTTTATTTTACTGTGCCTTTGTTACATTTACTTAGTTTAGTAAAAACAGTCAATTATGCATAATATGCAACTAACCTTAAACCAAACCCTAACCTAACCCTAACCTGAAGAAAGTATGTGTGGTCAATTAATATTACTCTGTACTTAAATGTATAATTACACTTTAACAAGGACCCCGTAAAATAAAGTGTAAATAATTTTTATGCTTGACGAACTAGGTGAAAAAATGTCTTTAGAGTAAAGTCAAATTTAACTTACTCTCATAGTTAACAATCAATATCTGTCTATGAGATACATGTAACTAGAGATGCATTAGGATGTAAGCTGTTGATTCAGTATAACAGTATAATCTAAGATACAGCCTACAAGGCATTTTATCGTCTAAATATAAACATGAACGCAAAACCCTAGCGCACTTTAACAAATGTTTACTACATACATGTTCATATTTCATGTTTAACTGTTATTGCATAGACTAAGGACGTGAATACTATGGGTTGCTGTAAATTGGTGCTTTGTTCCAAGCCCCCATTATAGCTTGCGTATAGTGTGTATTAATGCTAAAGCAATTGCACACATGGTCATCATTAACACTAAATAACGTAACAGTTACACGTGACAGTATTAACATGGCAGCTGGGCGCAAACGATGCCCGTGTAAACCCGACCCACGATGCCAGTGTAAATCAGTACAATACACATATTCATAAGGTTTATATTTTGCGGTAATATAACGCTGCGCAACAGAGTGTTATAAGGCAACAACAATAATAAACACAAAGTGTGCTTTGGCTCCGTCGTGCATTTGGTACTAACGCATTAACGCAAATGTTTACGCAAAAAATTACGCACACAGTCTGCGATCTAACCCTTCATAAAACATCGGCAAAATGATTTACAACTCCATGTTTAAACGTGATCAATCGATAAGGCACTCTTCGTAATCCCTAGATTTAGACTGGGCGAGACAGACGTGCAGTTCTGGGCAAAATGCCCTTACTACACAGGGATTATACTGCAGTTTTTTAATACCTATACTTTTAGAATTACGCTGCGTGAATGCATCATAAAAAGGTCTTAATGTATATCTAAATGTGACTCCCGCACACCTAGGGTTTGTTTCTAAAGGTACAGTTATTCAATTGGAGTAATTACGCAAACTGCACTGCCATTTCAGAGTATCCCCAATTTAAGCCTACATAAACATCACAGCAATCATGCTTGCCTCAATCACCATGCATTACGCATTATCTTTACGCAGTGCAACCAACAAAATAAATATAATAGTACTTCAAAATTAATTTTAGATTAATTTTAGAGTGTTATTCTGTCTGCATTTCGATTCCCCCAGCACAGAGTTTTTCAATATCCTAATATCACAGCCAATAATTAATCTATGCACTTACAGCGTAAATCGATTGCACCTTATCGTCAAACTTTTGCAATTCCTTTTCCGCTCGGATGCGAAGAGAAGATGCTCTGAGATCTGACCTGTGCTGAATTTGAGCCCGAGGCTGCTGCTGCCGATGCCGATGCTGCTGCTGCTGATGATGATGATGAGCGGGCGCAACTCTTGCACACTCGTCATCGAAACTCTTCACAGTTCACAGCAAATTAGCCATCTACAATCACAAATCCACAAGAAACCACGAAACTGTGATTATTTTAGGTTTTACTTTATCAGAACAATTGTGCTCTGTGCCTTGGCTAAAGGATGTGAAATTAAATCATTTCAGTCCACTGCGATTGTATTGTAGAATAAAAGGTGGTACCAATCTCTAATCGAAGGACCAATCCGGCCCAGTTTTATATGCAGCACAATTTAACTTAACGACAGCACTGCTGTCGACTTAATCTCTTTTCGGTGGCTGGAATATAAAATCCTCTTACATTTTTTACCCGGATATCGTCTCTTTCTGTGTCTCTTCTATTGTGTTGGTCTGCTTTTAAAGCTTTGCAATGCAAATCGCATCCTACCTATTATAATTAACATGCTATAAATTGCATGATAACAACATTGCATCAACATTGCATTGAACAACAACATCAGCATTCCCACGTAAAAGTCGTGTCGTGGATGTATGCAACAATCTGCTTAACAAATCGCACTGCATGTATACATGTATCCTAATAAAGTGGCATGCATCCTTAGCAAGAACCCCGATAACACGAGTCCTTTCCAAAAAATCACCTTGAAACAGTCTTTACAAAAGCCTCCTCCGAGTCACCGCCTGAAATATTGCACTGTTTTTTTGCAAAGGCTTACAGCGCATCTGCAGAAGAGTTTAAACGATATCGTGTTTTTATTTAGATCATTTGCTTAGGGACGACACAAACTGAAAGCCGGAGGATGTTTATAATGTGCATAACGTGACATTAACAGGGTAAATAGCGCAGCTCTATGAAATCGTTGTTATTGGAGGACATGCCCACCGGTTTCTGCCTGTTGGGAGTTAGAGAGCGCTGCTGGAACGGATCTGACACATTAGGATGGGCTTGATACACAATCCGCAGCGTCTTCATGCACATGCATCCATGCGTTCTTCCATGCATGCGTGAGATGCAGCAATAAAGGACGGGGAAAGTAATGTGATACACGATGTCTCTCGCGCTCACATTAGTATAGTTTGAGCTGATCCTTGCAACAGCTGCGACGCCAAGTTTTACTCTATGCATGTGGATCTATATTGTCGTCTCTCGTGTTCGCCATGTTCCTATCCTGCAAGTGCATGCTTACAAGTACATAAAAAAAGAATTCAGATCTTGCGCATCACTGCACGTGACTGTGCAAAAGTGCAGCACTAAAGTTTCTATTTGCCTACAGATCTTAGCATCTCTAGTACAGTACACGTTGTACTCAGGTATTTATATTGGGTCACAGGTAGTGACATTGATTTTAATGCACGATTTGTATGACATTTTCCGTTTCATTTCAGCA
The DNA here is from genome assembly GCA_036877585.1 of Botia kubotai. NCBI lineage: Eukaryota > Metazoa > Chordata > Actinopteri > Cypriniformes > Botiidae > Botia > Botia kubotai. Next base: position 9,929 of record JAZGTI010016172.1, read on the forward strand.
CCACAGACACTGTAGACATCTAAAAAGGAGATGGGGTCTCTTTAAGCTGGGGTCTCTTATAACATACACGTGCACTCAGAGGTTATTTAGAATATGATAGGTCACAAGCAAAGTGTCCGGGTTTATATTCATATTCCTTGAGTGGCCATCATCTAATTACATGCATGTTAAGTTACCAATGCTGTATGCAAACATGTATGCTGTATGTTTTAATGTCCTTTACAATACAATGCGAGAGAAAATGTCCAATCTCCTTTATTAATGTACCAAAACAGGGAAATTCACTGTTCTTAGTTTTGCAAACGTCTGACTACAGGCTTTATTCGTGTGCTTATATGTTTGTTGCATTTTTATCTATTAAAAAATAATTATTTTTATTTGGCATTTTTCTTATATGGGAAGAAGGGGGCTAATTTTAGACAGTTTATACTTCACTGTAAATATAGGTTAATTAAAAAAAATTAAGTATTAAAATTATTTTCTGCATACAACCCCTACCTCTATGGCAAGTAACCTCCCTCTACTTAATTCTGTAAGTGTTTTTATGTTGCGGCATGGTTCCTTGGTAAAAATATATTTTGTCCATTCTTTATACCTATGGAAGTTCTAAATTACAATAAATTGATCTTTTCTAATTTATTTAATATTTTTGCATTTTTTGTTTTCTTCAGCCATCTATTTGGTATTTAATGTTATGCACTAAAGCGGCAGTGAAAGGATTTATTATAATTTATTTAGTTTCTGTTGTATTTGAGTATCTGTAGAACTCTTTAAAGATTACTGTTAAATTTACTATTGAAAAATTAGTGAGTGCATTGCAGGTTATATGTAATATACAATGAAAAAATCATTGTATATTATCTGATAAAGGCTATGTAAGACAGTTTCATCATGAGGCATATTAGGTGTAAAACATTTCAAAACATTTAATTTGTTTTTTAAAACACACTGGACAATAATTCATGGGCAATATGTAAATACATTTTCAAATAAGTAAATAAGTTTTGATGATGTACAGAGTAAAGCTAACTGTTAGGCTGTGCTTCTAAAGGAAAGCAGACATTTATATAACAGTGATTACAAGCTTGGGATTTAGTAAACCTCTGCCCGCATTAATACTTTTCTGGCCATCTGTTGCATCTCTCGCTTGCAATCCTTTATATTTAGTATAGTTTCTATGTTTAATACCGAAATATTGTAACTATTGAAAAAAGTATTTCTGAAATAGTACTAATACAGTAGAACTTTCAAAGTATTTGTTTAAAGCAAAAAATTGAAATGATAGATTCATTAACACAACAACAAGTTTCAAACAATAAATAAAAAAAAATAAAAAAATGTGGTTGTGTCACCTTACCACTTTACAAAAACTGTCATCCTATGCTTCAAACCATCAGATAGGGATGAACATCTGTAAATGAAACACTGGAAGGGGTAACAATTAAGGCCTACACTGTGGGCATTTCAGACTAACAGACCTTCAACTATTTTGGGAGAACTGACAACTGGATTTTCTGGTTTCTGAAGTGCAAAGAAATAATAGCTAATCACATTGTGGCTTGTAAAGCATTAACGGGTACTACTAAGATTTGCCTGCATGAATATATGAATGTCATAAGTCAGGACGTGAACACGGATTTCCAGAAGGAGAGTCTGTTTTTGTTGCATTACTGAAGGTATTTTGAGTATTTTTAAGAACAGATTCATAAATGGACATTGCAATTATGATAGATGTCATACAGCTGGCCACTTCATTCAGCACCTTTTAAATAATCAGAACATACTGTTTACTTTATTTTTTTCAATTAAATTTTATTTATATAGCACTTTTTACCATGTTACATTGCTTCAAAGCAGGTTTACATATAAAAAATAATAATAATACAACACAGAACACCTCAGAAATGTTAATGGTATTATTGCAAAAAATATGTGTGAGATGTTTATAGTAGGTTTATGAATAAAGGGTTGACTGAACCGATAAAACCACAAAATCATTAAGCAAGATATGCGTTCTAGCTTACATGGAGATGGCATATACAAGATAACATCTTATGGGACAGTGTCAGGGTCCTGGCTTCTTGTCAAGTCTGAAGATTGTGTTTTGTCAGAATCCTGACACAGTCTGTGTTCTATGTCACGGCGTGGGGCTCCTGTCTGTTTTTGGTTTCGGTTTCGAGAGTCGGAGTTTAGACCCGCGCTCTGGATGTTCGTTTTATGTGGAGGCACATGGCTTCGGCTTTGTTTACATCTGCCATGTGCTCTCCGGTCCCTCGTCATGACCCTGCCCACCTTGTTTCCTCGTTTGTTTGATTTCACGCATCTCTCTGTCATTGTTCCCTGTCGTATTTAATGCTCGTGTCTGCTGTCCTATGCTGGTCTGTCTTTCATGTTTCATCTGTGCTTTTGCTCTTCTGTGGGTTTTGATCTTGCCAGTACTGTATAATCCAAGTTCCTCATTGTTCAGTTCATTTCCCTCATTGGTTGTTCCTGGTCATCGTTGATTTGTTCATATCTCTAGTCGGGTTTGTTCTGCGTCGTCCACATTTATTGTTAATGTTTATGTAGTTTATGTATGCCATGTCCATTTCCGTTTATTGTATGTTTAAAGTTGAATCCGCCTTTTGTTTTTTCAGATATTAGTATCTTGTTGATGTCATTGATTTTCTTTGTGTTTAATTGGAGCTTAATTTATTATCATTTATTTACATTGTTCTGCGATTGGGTTCTTCCTCTGTGCGTTTGTGACAGACAGGGGTATAAGGGATTTGCAATAGTACCATGAACTACACACAACATGCAAAAGTAGAATACATACATACATAAAATATATACAATAAAAATATTAGAAGTTTACAATTTACAAAACCTAGCTAAGTAAGACGTCAGCAGTCTCTTAGCAAGCAAGACAACAGGGCAACAGTGGCAAGGAACCAAAACTCCAATGATGTATAGATGGAGAAAAAACCTTGGGAGAAGCCAGGCTCGACCGGGAGGGCCAGTTCTCCTCTGGC
>JAZGTI010016173.1:0-12942 GCA_036877585.1 Botia kubotai
AACTTTTATACCTCAACTAAACTTCTTATGTTTTCTTGACATCTTCACATGTCTTTTATTACTTGTAAATCGCTTCTGTTAATAATAAAACAGGGTTCACTAACCGCTCCACCGTAAGCATGCAAGCAGCAATGTGCACCAGTTGTAAACATTACAATTACATACTCTTACAAAAGCAACTGTTTTGAATGACAGAACATTTCAGAAGAATCTTTTCCTGTCATAGTCTCCTACAGTAGCTGAGATACGGCCTATCAGACTTGTGAGGTGACCTGTAGCACCATTGATAGTTCTTGTTTAGCATTGTCCTATGTCCTAACATGTAGTTGTTTTTTTTGTTTGTTTTTTTTAAGTACAATTGCTACTAAACGTGACAGACAGTGACCACCATTCTTTCTGAATTGGAAAGTATGGAAAGAGCAGCTGTGAGCCTTTATAGGATCATTATTGTAGTGTGTTTGGTGTGACATGAGGGTCCCACCTTCTACAGGTTCTGTGGAAGGTGTGACTCCATTTGACTGACCAAAATCAAACACACCTGGTTTCTGCCGCGGTGCCACAGACCTTTTTTCTTCCGTTAATTGTGCATCGTAATTTTCCAAGAAAAACTATGTTTGCATAAAAAATTGCAATTAAAGGCAGCTAAAAAAATGCGTAGAGGCAGGTGCAGTTTAATTACGCTTGATGCTTCTGTAACAAACCACAATATGAGAAATTAACTTCAAGCCCTTTCCGTTCCTTTTGTTATAATAATAGAAGAGCCTGTGGAATTACAGGCAGACGCAGAGATTGTGTTAGCCGGAATCTTTTCTACGTTTCATTCCAGGAGTAATCAAATTGGATTGGCCTTCTTCAAAGGAGTTGTTTTTCAACAGAAACCCGTCATCTCATAGCATGCTTTCAATGCGTTCGGTGACTCAACCCCCCATCCTCCCCCCACCCCCCCCAAACACAAACGCACGCAAACATCTGCACGAGTCTGATAATCTTCCATCTTTCTCTCCGTATCATCACGCTAACAGCCACTTTAAAAAAACTGCTGTTACTCAGCCCAGACACAATGAAATGGCCATGAATCAAGGTCGTTTTGTGCACGTCTGTTGTTGTAGCACATAAACGCTTTGTCCGAAAAGACAGAATAATACGGTAGGGTAGCAATTCTGTTATCTGCCCTGTGATGTGTTGTGTTTTCTAAGTAACTGATCATGTTTTCTTTGGATACAAAGCTCCACAGTTTGTGACCGTTCATTGTCCCTATGGCAACCGGGCGTCTAATGGCACGGATCGGTTCCGTGCGCGCCTGATGGCAGGAATATGCGAAGGCGTTCCTTCGCAGCCCTCCTCACAGATCCCCGCTGCTTCCACTCTTCCCCTCATCCCACCATCTCCTCGTTTTCCATTTCCCCTTTGATTACATGCTCCTCCGACATCACACCCCACTGCTTCATCTCTCTAACTCTTGGAGCTGCACCATCCGCTCTTCCTGTTCTCTGCTGTTCATCCCCTCCACCCACCTGTGTCGTATCTCTCTTAATCTCTCTTCATCTCATGTGGCAGATTATAGAACAATGCAACTGTTAATAAAAACGCCTCCACATGCAGGAAGCCGCTGCTACAAAGCAAGCTGGCGACGGGGTGTCATCGTTGTGCGCGCACGCCTACTGCGTTTTGCATACTGTATAGCCGAGACAAACCTCCAGCTCTGACAGACCTGATGGGTTTAAGCAGCAGGCTTTTAAGGAGTTTAATTGTTAAGAACTGCCTACTCGTTCCTAACTTAGTCATTCAGATTATAGATTTGTCTGTATATATCTTGCTGAGAGGCTGAAAGGATTTCTAATGCATGCTACACCGTGCTCTTATCTGCTACAGTTGTGCTGGTGGCTTGGTTTCCAATAGTGTGCTCGGTAGCTCCGCCCCTGGTGGCATTTCATTGGTTCAGATCCTTCTCCACATAACTACACACAACACATATCTAATGTTCTGACGGATCACGATTGTGTCGCGCAGTGTTTTTGCATTCAGTATAGACAGATGAATTACCTGCTTAAGACACAGTGAGTCTGTAAAAATAGTGTGCAGGCGCCGATTTGTCACTTTTCTTCGACTGGTAACCTCACAGTGGCAAAGAGCCGGTGATGGAAAGCTGCAGTGTGACATCACAGAAACCCAAAAAGTTTAGAGGAAGAAAAATTGTGCCACTGAAATCTCCCTTTCCCCCCATTTTTCTCACCCACTCACTTATGATGTTCTATTGTGCTAGAAGGAAGAGTACGTACCCCCGGGTTTGCTATTATCTTCCTTATGATTGGTCCGTGAGAAACCCAAACTCTGAAACCTGAAGTCTGCTGCCGAGCTCACTTGACAGAGGAGGGAAGCAGGTGCTGCAGTAGATGGAGGTCTTCACTTATGATGGCCTCTCCAAGCACAGTTGCTTTTCTGACATGAGTCTCCCTTTGTCCATCTATTATCCTGTCATATCAGATTGTTACTGAGAAGCTGCTTTTTAGTTGGATCTCACCTGATAAGAAATTAACACATGCTTATTAATTTGCTGTAGGCAGTAAGTTATAATTGTCTTTGGAGAGAGGAGGGCAGTCTGATTTAGTGGCAAGACTGGTGGAAGTTGGCGGAAATGCTGGAACCAGCACCTTTATGCTTTTACTTTTGTACAGCGTTTAATAAGACAAGGTTAGGAAAGCTGGAGCATGTTTTAGTCTGTGTGTATTTGCACTTGTGTGAGGTTGCTGAAGGTTTGTTGGCTCACTGATTTAGATTTGATTTATAGTAGTGGGCTGGCAGGGTTTCAGCATCACTGATAACTGATGACTTTTCTAGCATTCATTCCACCTTCTTTGGTCTGACTTTGAAAAGAACTTTGAAGCATGCCCTCAAATCTGCGTAACACACAAACTTAAATCAATACTAAAGTGACAACCCTGTTTATTTCAATGTTACAGAGTTGACTGCTAATGCATCGCTCACTAATTGTCTCTTTCATGTGTTTCCTCAGCTGTCAGTTAAGTGCAGAGCGCCGGAGGTCTCTCAGTTTGTGTGCCAGTGCTACGAGTTGGTGCTGAAGAACTGAAACGGAGAAGGCAAAGAAGAGGCCATAGCTTCTGGGTGTCGTGGGGGGGGGTGACGGAATAAACGGCACCTTGAATGTGATTGGACCAGAGAGAACCCTGCTGTCTTGCATTACCCTCAGACTCCGCGTTCAGCATAGACTGATCCCACGGAATCATTTGTTGTTATTTTGTCCATTCCCAAAACCTCTCTATTCCTCCTGTTTCCATCCTTATAAAGATCAGTCTGTCTTGTAAGATATAAGATCCTACAAAATATAAAGATATCTTCTTTATTCCCGAATATTCCGAATGGCTGTGTTACTTCGTTGCTTGACTGTGTATTTTTTAGAGGGCAAACATCCTGTGCAGAAGATCAGAGCTGTGTTAAACCAGTAGACTGGATGGATGATGAAATCAAACAGTGACAGGAAGGCTGTTAATTTTACTGTAGTTGCAGCTGCGCTCATGAGAAACCTTTCAGTTCTGCTGTCTTTAATTGCGTCTTCATCATCCGAGCGTGCTTCTCTAGATTTCAGTGTGAAGTGTAGACACACAAACAGTTTAAATCTTCATTTATTTATTCTGTTTACTGAAAACCTTCTTATCCTCCCGTCTTCCCTAAACAATTCGGATCTGTCTTCATTTTCTTTTAAGGGAATGCTGTGTTTCTCCCGAAGCACTACATTGTTGCTGACTAAATAGCTTTCTTCTTTCTTTTCAGAATATCTCTGTATTTGATTACAGTCGTTGTTTGGCATCAGGCTGGGTTTAATATTTACTACTGTCATTTTGTGTGCTGTGTAATCAGCTGTATGTGTTTTTTTTTTTTGTGCAGTGTAACATTTCTGCATGGTTTGTTCCCTTCTCTGTTCTCCCTCATTCCCTGTTTGAGAGCGTGTGTGTGTGTGTGTGTCTGTGCGATTTGCAGGAAAAGTCCGGTATATTGTGTGTGTGTGTGCGCACGCGTGTGCGCGTGTGTGTTGTTGGTTTTTTCAGGTAATGTAAACTACACAATGTGAAACTCCTCGAATCACCCTGCAAAAAAAGTCTCATCAAGTTCTACATCACAGACAAAACACTGTTGACATATTGTGTGTGTCGTTTAGAGGTTCCTAAATGATATTGATTCTTTTAATCAGAAATGAGTTCATTCGTTGATTCTGTATGAGTGTGTATAGTACTCTGGCAATGAAATGTCCAGCAAAGGAGAAATGTGCTTGACTTCTTGTTGGGTTCTGTCATGATTCCATCATCTGATACACAGATTAAATAAGTCTATTATCTGTTGTGTTAAAGTGTGATTATTAGCTGACTCTGCTGTGTAGTATGATGATACTAAACGATCCGTCATATATGACCTTAAGTTCTTGAAATACTCATTTGTCCTTGAGGAAGCAGTGTCTTGTTTCAGAGGGCATGTCTCTGCAGTAACCATAAATCACTTTATTATTTCCGTAAACATTTTGGACATGAACATATAGATGTTCATGTCTGTCGAATTGTGTAATGGAGTCGTATTAACGGAGCTGCGGCCTCGTGTGTTTCCGACCATATAATTTACTGGAACTACTGCACTGACCTGAAATCAGACGCCAAGCCTAAAGCTCAGTTTAAGGCTAATGGCAAGCTGCTCTAGCATTGAACTTGGCCTGACTATTAGCGTTTCGTTGTTATAGCGTGCTTGACTGATGTTAAGTGGATTTTGGGATTGTGTGCCCATCTAAACGATTTAAAATCTGTCCCCTGAGAATTTAAATGCATTTGCCATTATGGGCCAGTTTAGGAACCCCGGACATGCAGCAAAGACTTAATCGCCACATTAAATATTCTCTTGCGAATCAAATTGCACAAATGTGTCCGCGTATTTAAATTAATAATCCAAATATTAATACTTTCACACCGTAAACCAGCTCTTTAAATGGGCCTGGGGAGAAACGCAGAGCTCGTCAAAATGAAAACAGACTATATTCCTATTTATGTCTGTAACAGCAGAAAGTCAAGACCACCCAACGTTTCAGCGTGTAGCCAGCTCTTATTTTAGATAGCTGGAGGCATAAAATTACGAACAATCTTGTACTCCTCTCACAGTGCAAGAACATTTAGGATGTGACGTGGGAGTTGAATGTAGTAACATATTGAGCTGCTTATATTCAGTAAACAGCAGCGCACTAATTAAAGCGTCTTGAATGCGCGCACGCGTCAGGCTGAAGCGCGCGAGTGCGCGCAGAGGAGCAGCGCTCAGTACAACACATGACGCTTCATCTAAGCGTATTGCCTCGCGTCTTGCTTCAGCGAGAGGGCTGCACGGAGACTGTCCACCTGCAATTTGAAGGAGCTTAATTAACGATAGTTTTTTTGAGCAGGCTGCATTTGGCTTGCGGTGGGGCGCACGGTCAAGCAAGCACCCATGCGTCCGTGAAGCACGCACTGCCGAGATGGTTTGGGGAGCTCCGAGGGGTTACGGGGAGAAAGGGTCAGCTGCACAGACCGAAGAGCACACGTAATCCCGTGATCTGTCAGACGGATAGTGTTGGAAAATGACGGATTCAGAGCACCGGAGCTGTATGTAGAAACACTCTGGAACATTTTATTGTTCCCCAATGGAATGCAGGAAAGACAGCGGAACTGCCGCATTAAATGGAGTTGGTTTGTTGATTCCTTCATTTTCGGATTACACTAACCGCGCGTTTGTCCAAAAGAGATAACAAAATGTATCCGAAGACAGCAGATCTTGGAGCGAATTACTGACGGAAGTGTTTTATCTAAACATCACAAAGTGCGTTCCCATCAGTAGATCTAATGTAAGAACCGTCAAGACGCGCGCTCATCATTCATGTGTCCAGTGTTTGGTTTTCTTCCACAGTTTTCAAGCGTCTCGCTCGGTGTTCGCTGTCCACGGTCCTGATCCGCGCGGGATGGTCGAGACGCTGAGCATCGCCGTCATCGGAGCGCCTGGAGTCGGGAAAACTTCTATCATCCGTCAGTTTATTTACAATGACTTCTCGGAGACTTACATCCCCACCCAAACGCGCTACGTATACAGACCCTCTGTCATTCTGAACGGTGTTATGTACGACCTGAAGATTTTAGATGTCCCGCCAATCTCCTCCTTTCCTTCAAGCCCGAGTCAGGTACAGTAACTCTACAAAGGGTTCATATAGCCTAGTCTGTTTAATAATGCACAGAGTATGACAGTAAGTCAACCTTATTCCATACCCTACACTTGCGCTATTTATGACACGTGCTTTGAGCGCGAGAGATTGATTTGAGTCTTGCTTAACGCGTGTTTTTTTGACACAAAATTAAATAAAAGTTGTAATTGAAGTTTTAAATGAAGGTGAGACATAGGCACAGCTGAATTCTAACGTACCCTGTCAAAAATGACACTTTCATTTCAGCGATATTGTGTAAAGCTTATTTCCCCCATACTACAAAGTACCAGGAGGTGTATTAATCTGTGTAGTAACTTAGTTTCTTTGTCTACAGTTTAACCTTGCGCCACAAAAACTACCCCGGTATGCCAGTATTTATATGTAGTTATACTTTCTTAGTCTCTTTGAACGGGTGTCCTTTTGTGTGAACTAAAATTTAATCTTTACTACTGCTAAATCAAACTTAATCTTTAATGGAATACGCAAAGATTTTTTTGAGGAATTTCACAGCATTACTTCAGGAGAGAGGGGATTCCTCCAGAAAAAAATCCCAGATCCCAGATGAAATAGTTGCTATGGAGACGTGGCTTGAACTGAGCATCCAAAAGCTTATTTTCTGTAGCCTCCTTCTGGCAAATATTTCTNNNCATATCTCCCTAATCTTTCTATCACGCTATTATCGTTTTCTCTTATTTTGTCTAGACGTTGAAAACATCCGCTAAATTATCCTCGGGAAACGAGGATCATTTATTATTTTGCTAATAATTCTACCCGGGAACTCAAATAGCTCGATGCTGTTGCGTCACATGAGTTTTGTTAAAGCCGCCAGCATATTCTGTCAGTCACCTGATTATGCAATACTTGCAGTGTACTGCCACGTTGTTTAATCGCATGAGTGCTTAAAGTAATTCTGCTCCTTGAAACCTTTATGAAGAGCTGAATACCAGCAGTGCTCATAAACACCTGCTTATAATTTCTGAGCAAACACAAGGAACCTGATTAGCTGATTGGGGTGCGTTTGATTAGAACCCCAGCTCTGCGGGGAAAGCTGATGACTAGAAAGCACTAGAAGAAATCTGCTAAGGAGCAGATACAAATCATTGCTGCACTCTAACCAAAAGGTGGCAGAACCTTTTTCTAACCTTTTGGGCAGAACGGTTCCATTAAGAACAACGGAAGAACCTTTCTATTTCACAAAAAGTTCATTGTAGTGGAAGAAGGTTTTTAGAATAGAAAAGGTTAAGAAAGAAATGGTTCTTTAAAGAATCTTTGACTGAATGGTTCTTTGGGGAACCAAAATGGTTCTTCTATGGCCTGGCCCTTTTATTAAGAATGTGCTCTTGTCATAGCACACTTAAAACATGTACAAGTGCAATACCGTGGCCTTTGCAAAGCAAACAGTTTAAACCCAGAACACTGATGCTAAAACACTACATTTTAATTCCATTTTGACCTTTTCAGTTTTAAGACTGAAGCAAAACCAACAAAAATGCCATTTGGTTTGCCATGATCTGAAAAATTAATTAGTTTGCAGAATTCTTTGAAAATATGCTGTTTTTTACAAGGCTTTTGAACTGTATTGTAAGCCATTTTCTCAGCTTATTTACCGCAGCAGTATTTCAGAGTAAATTTCCTGCATCGTGACCACTTTACACAGCTTAAAAACCCACTTCAGATAGAGACCACCAAGGTCGCCCAGGCAACAAGTGATTCCGTTGATTGCTGCTACCATCTTTATTACTGGTTAAGAAGTAAAGAAATCTTAAAACCAGTAAAACACATGAGAAACAATATTCTGTATTTACAGCCTACAGTGGAGTGTGTTGAATAGAGCAATAAAAATATGACTCTGTACTGTACTGTACTGTACTGTACTGTGTCATAATATTCCACACAAGGAATCATACAGGCAGTGCTGAAGGTGTGTCAGCAAAATGGAAAAACAAAATTATGAACGTGTCTGTGCTGGGGAAGGGACCCAGTTAATAGAGAACAGTCACACAACGTTGGCTAACGTTCTCTAACTGTTTTCTCAATGTTATTAAAAACCTATATATCATATATATCAAAAGCGCTATTCTTAAGTTGTAAGTCAAATGTTTAAAAATGTTACAGAACTGAAAAAAGAATTGAATCATGTCTAAAAACGTCTAAGAAATGGATGTTTTGAATGTTCAACATTTTTTAACGTTTTTGTCACTTAATGGAATCCTTCTTACATCCTAAAATTGTTAGCTAGTTAAGTGGGGGTTATTGCTTCAGGACATTAAGATACTGCAATGTAATTGAGCCACAGCCCTCCGCAGCTAAATACCATTCAGCTCCCTTACCAGACAGAAGCATATGAAGGGAAAGGTGTGTGTGTGCTTTTATTAAAATGCTGCTGACTGTCGGAGATTATTTAGATGTAGCATGACAGTTTCTGGTGTAAGATTTTTGTACTTCTTTGGCTGCATCATGCAATTTATAAACTTGATGAAATATGAAATGCAACAGTTGCATTTCAAATCAACACATAAAAATCATTAAGTGTGGTTTGAAAAGCTTTTAAAGTAGAGAGCTTTGATTTTTCTAAACACCACCAAGTTCTTGAACATAAGGAACAACCATAATAAGTTCCTTATTATTAGTTCCTCATCTAAATAAATTCATGAATACATTTTACATATGCATCACATGCTTAATCCTTAGTCATGTGCTATGTGCTTAATTCAACAGGATATCAGTTTTTCTCTGATCTAGGACCTGCTTTTATACCAAATCACCAACAATTGTAACTGCAAGACTGCTCTTAAATCAGCTGTAATGCACCTGCAACATGGTGTGAATGAGCTGTTCATTTGGGCTGTAACAAAGCCCCAGAGACAATGCAAGCTGTACTCGTAAAATAAAGGTGCTTAACAAAGCCATAGAAGAACCATTTTTCACTGTATGGTTCCTTAAAGAACCTTAACATCTAAATGACCTTTCTTTTTCACAAAGGGTTTTTGTAGTTAAAAATGGTTCTTTAGACTATTAAAAGGTAAGAAAGAAACAGTCCTTTTAAGAACCTTTAACTGAATGGTTCTTTGGGGAACCAAAAATGGCATCTCTATGAAGAGGAACTTTTTTTAGCTTTGAAGCTACATAAATAAGATATTTTCCGACTCCTTAATAGGTTCCTAAAACGATATAGAGGGTTCTGTCAGTGTGTTAGAGGGCTATATAGAAGGTTCTGTCAAATTGTAAAGAATATATTTCGAATAACATCGGAGGTGCATTAAACATGGCTATGTACATGTTCAGCATTAATAGACTCTCAGAAGTGGCTCTGTAATGCTGAGTACAGATACAGATTGTAAATCTGTGCAGCTCCCTCTAATGCCTCATGGTTCGGAGAAATATGCCCCGTGTATCTCGGCAGGGCATTCAAAATGCAGTTGCATCCGGTAGATCAGCTGATAATTATCGTATAGAAAACTATGAATGATAATCTGTGGCTGCTTGGCATCTTTCACAAATGAATGTGGCGGTTTGCTCACATGATGCCATGGCAGATGGAGCAGATCAAAAGCCAGAGTGATTCAGGGTTTCCTGTTCCTGCCAGCCTCTCTTCCTCTATTTCTCACTATTGTTCGTTCTCCATTATATAAACAGAGACCGACCCAGTGTTGATCATGTCATTTATAATTCTGTAACATTTTAAAAACTTTCTACTAACCACTTAAAAATAACGCTTTTGAATGATGACATATGGTGTTTAAAAAAAGTTCTGCTAATGTTACTGCAAGAACGTTTAGAAAACTTTTAGCCAGCGTTTTGAGACTGAGCCGTGCACTTCATTTTGGTTAAATGTCATGGCGCTCTCTACTAGCTGGGGTGTGCGGGCTGCCCCGGGGGTTTTTGTTATTTCTTTAGCCAGTGAAGTTGAAGATTATTAACCTTGTTTGTTTCTTCGCTCTCCGTGCCAGCAGGTCTCAAACAACTGGTTCCCAGTGGCTGTGGGGTCTTTTTCATTCAGCTCTGTAGCTGTGCTCATGTCACACTGTCAGCTCCCATTTTGGAAATGGCTGAGGACATTGACTCTTCATTACATTTTCTTCCTCTTATTCTTTGGCTGTTGCTCATTTCTTAAACTTCTCATTCAATCTCATGAATGAAGGTGATTTATTGCGTGAATTACAGAATGATTGAGTTCCTAAAAACCCGATCGCCAGGTCTGATCCATCTATCATTCTCTTCAGTTCAGCAAAAGTGATTATGGTGAAGGTGACCGGTTAAAGCAACACACACACACACACACACACACACACATTTGTACAGCTATCTTTGTGAGGACATTCATTGACACAATAGAATCTCTAGCCCCTTACTCTAACCTTAACCATCCCAACTAACTGTCTAACCCTAACCATTACCCTACACCTAACCTTAACCCATTTCAAACCCTTACCCTAAAACCAAGTCTTAACCCTCAAACAACTCTTTAAAGAGGTGTCAGAAAGTGAGGACCAGCCAAAATGTCCTCACTTTACTCTCTTTGTCCTCATTTTGATGGTATAACTGGTCACATTGGTTCTCACAAAGATAGATGTACAAGTACACACACACACACATTTGTTTTTGTATCTTAGTGGGCAAATTTAAATTATTCTTGTTCTGTGTGGGGATATTTGCTTTTATCGAGAGACTTCTCAAGCCTTTGAGACATTCTTTTATGCATCTTATTTCAAAACAAATGCAATTAAGCAACAAGCTATTATCCTCATTTTAGCATTAGCATAAAAGCCACAGACGTAATAACTCTAACTGCGCCCCTCAGCATAAAATGATGTTATAATTCAGTAAGTATATTATTAATCACCATAAACTGAGCCAGAAATTAAGACAATGCCAGTAAACAAAGAGCGTTCATGAGATGATTTAGGTGAGAAGCTGTCTTGTTTTATAATTCTTTGTCTAAATCCACAGTTAGCACATCTGTAACTAGCCATTAATTATTATATAACATAACTGATGAATGTTGTGCTGTTTGCATGATTTCCTTCTGTCTTTAGTCATGTCACTCAGCATCATTAGATGAGAAAATAGACCATAAACACCCAGAGGAACATTTCATTTAAGTTTGTGTATGGCAGGGATGGGGAACTGTGTCCCTCGAGGGCCAGTGTCCTGCAGAATTAATCTCCAATCCCAAACAAACATACCTGAACCAGCTGACCAGGATTACTAGAATGCTACAGGCAAGTGAGCGATCAGGGTTTGAGATAAACTGCAGGACGCTGGCGCTCCAGAAACAAGATTCCCCATCCTGGTCTGTATCCCCGATCACTCTCGTCTCTCAAAACAATCCATCCAGAGCAACATCAAACACGCACACAGAACAAATGACATTTTTTTTTGAAATCCCTCGGCAGCTTTCAGCAGCGCTGTTTCTTGTTCAACAATTTCTGCTGGACGTCTTCCAAAGCTCGTAAGACGCAGATAAGTTCTTTGCCTGGGGAAAGTTAAATGATGATGTGAATTTGAATGCGTCCTCTCTCGACAACTCCACTCACAGGAAAGAATAGCACTGTGGATTAAGAGAGGGAGAGAGAGAGAGAGAGAGAGAGGGATGCTTCTATTTTTAGCTTTCACCGAGATGGCAGTGCATCTAAAACATCTAACAGGCACACTGTGGGAGCGTTCATGTAAAAACAGCGCTTTGCAGGAGAGACCAAAAAGCTTTGAGTCTTGTGTTTAATTTACGTGCATTTATCTTGTGCTCTGCTTCAGAGTTAATCCTCGGACCCATAATAGATAACTGCTTTAATTTACCAGTAATCACTGAACGCGAACTCCATTAAATCTCATACAATGAGTGTGTGTTGAATAAGCTCTGAGAACCATCATATTTCCCAGTGGAGGCAATAGAGAAGGTGTATGCTTCTGATATGCAGGAAAATTGAAAACTGAGCAAATAAATGGACGGCCAAAGGGACAAAGACCTTTCATTCGGCAGCACAGGTTGGTTTAAAACACAATCGCACACACTTTTTAAAATCATTTTAAAGATATGCCAGCCACTGTGATGAGAACACAGTCAAAATACCTTCAATCAGCTCGAATATACCGCCATGCTGATAATAATCAAGTATATGTCAGCGTGTATATCTGCATGCCTGACTGCGTTCATGATTACTGCAGTGTGCAAGTCTGAAGGTGACCCCAGCTAACAGGGAACGTTCCCAGAACGTTGGCAAATGTGGTTCGAAGTTATCAAAATAATGTTCATGCAGTAACATTAGTAGAACTTTATTAACGTTATCATATAAACATATTTATACACACACACACACACACACATATATATCAAAAACATTATTTATAAATTGTTAGTGGAACATTTTAAAAACATTACAGAATTAAAAATGTTGAATGTCTAAAAAACTGGAACTTGAACTTTCAATATTACATTTTTAGCATTTTTATTGTTTAAAGGAAATGTTGTGGAAACGTTCTTACCGCCTACAATTGCAGGCTGGGACGTGTGTGTGCATGTGTTCATATGTGAATCTCGGCACATCACAGTGTCATCACTACGCGTAAAATATCAGCAGTGTGCTGCTTTTCTAACACCTCAAGAGGACGAAGGTAATTATTCCCCTGTCAGGACGAATGTGCAGCCCCGTGTCTTTTCTGCAGTTGACATCGATTTTCTTTAAAAGCGAGATCGGCTCGTGACGAATGGCTTCAATTTGACT
>JAZGTI010016174.1:0-12942 GCA_036877585.1 Botia kubotai
CTAACGACCATCGCCTTGTGGTTCCATCCCAACGAGGGAGGAAATCACTCTCCCAGACTTTCTCTTTCACTCTGCTCGGTTGGTGGAATGAACTCCAGATCTCCATCAGAATGGCTGAGTCATTAGCCATTTTCAAGAAACAACTAAAAACAAATCTTTTTCGTCTTCATTGACTAATTTACTAACACACCCCCACTTCTACTTTAAAAAAAAAAAAAAAAACTTATACTGTGTTGAAATATCTGAGACCTGTCTATAGCACTTATTCACTGTTGCCTCTTATTGTATTTGAAGTTGCTTCCTTATCCTCATTTGTAAGTCGCTTTGGATAAAAGCGTCAGCTAAATGACTAAATGTAAAATATTTCCATTGTGTGTTTTATTTTTGTAATCGATTGTTTTTATCAGAATTTTCTCCCCAGAAACACAGACTTGACATTATAAATAACTGAAGAAAGCTGTGACAGAGTCCTTATAATTTTATAGATAATATGTTCCAGTGCCTCAATTTATTTAGAACATCTATTACAGGTTGTCCAAGGTTTGACTTGAATTATGAGAGGAATAGGTATATCAAAAGCCGAGTTCCTGTGGAAATTCGAACAGTTGATCATGAGGCTCCATTATGTTATCTAGCAAGGGAAGCACCTTCGCTGACATAGGAAGGCGAGGATGATGTAGACTTGTTGGCTCTTTTGCGAGAACCAAATGACGTTGTGACTGAGTCAGAACGGCGGGTAGGGGCACATGAGGTGGTAAGTGGTCCCCAAGTACCGTTGAGGAATCTTACTGAGGCTGCCCCTCTAAATGCTCCGGCTGATTTGCCGGAGGCACAGGCACCCTTATCGGAAGGTTTAGTATGTGGTGAGGGGCCAGGTGTGTTGTGTAGAACGGGGCGTGTAACTGCAGGTCGGCATACAAATCTGCACCATCTTCCCCGACCAGTAGAGGAGGTAAGGGAAGCCTCCCTTCAACAAATGGGGGGTATGGCGGTAGGTTTGTTTAGACCGTGGGATTAAGCGATTGTGACTCTGTTAAGAAGGAGGGGACGGATTGTAGTGGGATTAATAGGGGGTGTGGTTAATTACGCTTTCTTCACTGCATCCAATGAGCCACCCCCCCTCCACGGAACATTTAAAAGCGGAACGCTAGTGTGCTTTAGTGTGCTTGGGTACCGTTGTGTGGGTCTGCCTGAAGACTGTTGTTTCCGATTGTTCCTTCCGGCTGTTGCTCTCATCGAACCTTGCTGTGGTGACTATTGATGCCATATAGCGGACTCCTTGTGAGTTTTCTTTTCGCGACGTCCGGGCGCTTGTTACTAGTTGGGCGCGAGACTGTGTTTCGTAGCTATAATACGACATCAAGGTAAGTGAGGCTATTGGAAGGTGGCGAGTGCGTCGCAGTAGCTGGTGGGTTACTTAATGTGTTCCCCCCCTTGCAGCCCTTGCAGTGGCGTGGTGACGCTGTTTGACTGTTGCGTGGTTCGTTGTGCTGCGGCCGTGATCGAGAAGGTATGTGAACGACGTGTTTTCCGTGTGGATCGCATTTTCTTAACAGTTAATCAGTAATTGTTTTATGTTTGTATCTTTAGGAACAAGTGACTTTTTTTTAGAGCTTGTGGGGCAACATTGAGGATGCTGCTGTCTTGTCCATACGTTAACGCTGGAGTGGGCTGCGCTTAGCATATTGGTTAAACTCCAGTCAGCGCGGGCTCTATCTTGGTTGCTGTGTGTGTGTGTGTGCATGTAGGAGTGTATATATGTTATAGTGTATAGATGTTGTGAAATTTGGAATTGTTGTTAAATGTTTTTTTCTTTTGATTGTGATTCTTGTTTTTTTTTCTTTGATTTATGTTTGGATGATTGGTTTTGTTTAATGTTATGCATTGTTTTGGGTGGAAAGTCTTTTTTTGTTATTTGTATGTAAACTAGCTGTGTAAATGGTCCTATTTGACTATGGTGAGTGAATGTTGATTTGTTTCTTTTATTTTTTTCTGTTTTATTTTGATAATGGTCCTATTTGACTTTATTGTGAGTGAATGTTGATTTGTTTCTTTTGTTTCTTTTTTTCTGTTTTATTTTGATTTATAATTTTTTTGTATTTGCATGTTAAAAGGAACTTAGCAAATTCTGTTTCTGCTATAGGAACTGAGGCCCAGGGCAGGTTGCTAGCAGTTTTCTGAGGTGGTGGTGGGTGTCCTGTCACTTGCTGTGTCCAGCTATTGATGACACTGTGTGGAGTGTATGGTGAGACTTGCATACAACTGTGAGGAGTGTATTGTGAGATTGATGCACCTGGTAGGACAACTTATGATTTTACAGGTGCCTCAGACCTGATCCCTGGTCACCTGTTACTGGTGGCCCTGGTCTCCTCAAGTGTCGCATGTGACTGCAGAAAGAGTTTGTGTAGTTTTTGTCTTGTCTTTATTGTTGAGTGTGTGATAATAAAGTTTTGTATTTTTGACATCCATGTCTTGGAGCCATTTATCACACAATTAAACCTGCGTGCTTTCCCTGTTGGGGAAAGTGCTGTTCCCTAGTAATAGAGTGGCGTAGTCTGCTACATTGAAATTGGAAGAAAGCTTCTCCCGGGGCCGTCGTCGCTACAAGAGGAATAGGTATATCATGGCATGTAGTGTCAGGAAGACACACAAGTTCTGGCTTTGTCCATTGGTTAAACTGTCAGACTTTAGTGTGTATAAATCTATCTAGTCAGAACAGTCTGGGTACAAAGTGTTCTATTCATGACAGAATAAATCCACTGTAGTTCATATAATTGGGTTACAGAAACACAATAAACAACCACCATCTGAGGTAACTGATTTTTTTACCTTCAAAAATTCCCAGAGAAAAGACATACAAAGAACATATAACGTCTTTATAATAAACAAAAATAGATTGCTGCTGAAATAGATTCTTAAGCTTCCTAGTATTATTAGCTGGTCTTCCACTGGTCTTCAGCTGGTCAAGCTGAAGTTCCCATATTTGTAAATGTTAGGACTGTTAGACAAGAATATGATTGTCAGTCCTGTGTTTTAGTCCTCATAGTTACAAATAAAGGTGTGACAACTACATATAACTGAACTCACCGTATTTTGGGGATTCACAGCTACATTTTCAGCAAACCATGTTGAAGAATTTCTTTGTAATGTTATGCCCAGTTGTTCCTCCAACACCAAACAGATGCACTATAGTGCGGTAGTACGTTTGTTTCAGACAGCTGGAGGTCATTCTGTCCTGCGCTTCATTCAGAGAAACACATAAATCTGTTTATTTATACAGTGACAGTATAAATATTGCCAAATGCAGATTGCTTAATAAGGTAAGGATGTAGGTATATTAATTAGATATGTTTATATCTTTGTTTACAGTTCTTTCCCCACTTTGTTACAGATCTTATGATGGTTATTTTAGTGTACATTGGCTCAGAAGGGAGGCCCACTGTCTGTGACTCTGAAAACTGCTGTACTAGATGGGGTTTTCCTGTGGTTTCCCCAGTCTCCCTCTGTTTAGTAGTGAGTGATGAAAATATATTTTAAACGCAGCATTGTCACAGTTCAACAGCGAAAGATGAGTTTATGCCCCCGAGGGCCCTGCTCTAGCCTGCATCTCATGAGTTTTGTCAAGGGCCAAGCCACTGTTATATGAAACAGACACATAATAGGTAAGCCTTTGTGTCCACCCCTTCATATCCACCGACCCACCCAACCCCCAATAAGCATTGGCACTCTGCAAGGGAAGACAAACCAAGAACAACTTCACAAAGGGCCTTGGACAGCTGATAAAGCCATGCCACTGTCATTTCTGAGTTGTGTCTCTGCTTGTGTCTCTGAGGTGATAATGATTTGTGAATTTCTGGTCCATGTTTATTTATTGTTGTTTACCTATTACTCTGCCATAAGAAGTTATTTTTAAACAGAAGCATACTCCACATAAATGTAAGTGCATGTGCAAGTTCCACATACTTTAGATATCTAACCAAACTGTATGTACTTCCAGCATTGGAAGTAATACATACTGATGCATCATAATACAATGCATACAATCAAGTGTGCATGGCTGGAAGCATCTGCATCCAAGTACTTAAGCAGAGTATATTCACTTTTAAACTGTTCTTGTGCCATGACAGTAGTGGACCTAAAAGCAAATATTTGATGTAGAGAAAGATTATTCTAATACTCAGGACTCTGGACTATTCTAAACTCAATCTTATATAACATTTAGAAATAGAACATGTTCCTAAATCAACATTGTTGGTCCTGGAACAACCTTTCTATGAAGAAGTCAGATTGTAGATTTAGGTTTAGGACTGGGTTAAGGGTTTGTACACCATTTTTATCAAACTATTATTTTCCTACGATTTTGGTTAGGGTTTGGGCTATGGATAGGGTTTAGTTTAGGACTATGTTCCTTTGACAGGAATGTGGTTCCAAGACCAACAAAAGATGCCAATCTAGGAACACATCTTACTTGCACCTCTACCGCTTTTGAATAGTGTTTGTGTCAATGTATTTGGCACCAGTGAAAATTCATCCATGCTCATTTGTCTTTAGTTACCTATATTATATAGGTATAGTATTATATAGGTATATTATTTACCTATTTTTTCAATTGCTGATTTAGTCTTTTAGATTTTGGGGCTGTTTACATGACACCATTTTCATATAAAAACTCAAAACGTTTTATGTGTTTTAGGCATTCATTTACACAACATCAGCATTTTGGATGACTGAAAACACAAACTTTCGAAAACACGAAATGTATACTGTTATTATCTTTATGTTAACTCATAAATGCAAAAACTAGTGACATCATGTGCCTGTGTATTATGTTTACTTTATCTACTAACATCGGCAACTACTGGCCTTGCATGCATAATGGAGCATTTTTAGTCATTTTCGAGGATCCATGTAAATAAGGATCGTTATTGTCATCTGTACCTGATAAATGCAAAAAAAAAACATTTTTAGAACAACACTGGAGACAATGACTATTAGCTTCATATTTATAAACAATGCTATCATTTATTTGTTTGTCTGTAACAATTACAGTATGTACTGCCTCTGCTAAGTTATCTATTTTTAGGCTAAGAATGAAAATTGCAGGAGCAGAATTGTTGTCTGTCATCACTGGTATCAATTGTCCTTGAGAAAGAGCTCCTTATAACTCGAGATGTTCTGCATGACTGTGTTATTGTTGAATGTATTAAACAAAGAACGTTATTCTCTGTTTAAAACTCTTTGGTATGCTTTTTCATAAATCACATTTTTCCAAATTGATCTAAAAGTGTCCACCAAATACATACATTTAAAATGGAAATGTTTTGTTACAATATCCTCCTTCCCAATCTATCATGCTAAGAATCAACACAGTAGCCTTTGTGGCCTTTACCTGCAGAGCAATGAGAATGTTGGGCAGCGCTTGACCAAGTGTCACGGAAATGCAGCGCTAGCACGCTTACACCACCTCTGTCAACACATCACTTAGCATCTTGGCCATGGAGCCTGCAGTGCCTATGCCAATGGTGTCCCCCAGGGATACCGCATAACAACCCAGCTCAAACAACTGCTTTGCTACCTCAATCGGAACAGAGGAAAGCCATGAAAACACTATCATCCTTGGAAACATAAACAAAATGAATGACTGCATACAGAGAGCTCTTTCCGTTTAAGAGACAGGTGGGCAGTGTTATGGCATCATGCAGGTTTTTCAGAGAACATCATAATGAGGGGTTCCTAGGATTACAAAAATTGTGGGAACAAAAAATATGCACATAGCTCAATGCTCAGAGAATTACCGCATGCTGGAAAAAAGGCTGCAGCAAGCAAATTTGTGGATAATTGATCCATCTGTTGATTTTTTCTTTGACTCTCCAATATTCTTCTACTATAGTGCACAAGGTTCTCTATGCTACAACACACATATCTAACTACACTATAATGAAATTCATTTCATTGAATTTTTCATTGGCTTATTTAATTCTGTGCTGGAGACCGAACAGTTCATATTGGATTGAACAGTATTCCTGCAATACCTTTAATTATTTATTATTACCTAACCCTTATACTTGGCCCTAAAATGGACAGCCAAGAGCACAGGAAACATACCTGGAAGTAGGTGAAAGTAAAGTTTAGCACATGGTGTGGAATATATAGCCATAAGCTTACAAACAGTCACAAAACTGCAACATAGGTGAAGTAATACCAAGTGCTGTTTTACTGCAACTGCAAATAGAACAGTCCGCAGCAGCCAGAACTGCTTCTACTGTGGATTACATCTATCACTAAATGAAACAAAATATTCAGCAGCAGGCAAAACATATGGTCATGTGAAATGGTTGTGGCAAATAGCACTAATAGTGTTGACAATGGGAATGGTGCTGGAAAGCAACGTACAAGCTATATGTGCTGTCCATATGTGAAGGAAACATGTGCTGCTAAAAACAGTGAGCTAACAAGTGAAAAGTTGTTTCTCCTAGACCTGTAGTTGTAAGACAATACTGCTGTTTGCTACCAGAATTTCCATAAAGTCTCATCTTGAAACAGCAGGCATTGAGTCACGTTTGCCAGAATTAGTGGGTCAGACTGAAGTGCAGCTTTGGGGTGGCTGCTCTCTATCAAATATTTCTTCAGTAAAGGAGCACAGCCTGAAAACTCTGGACACATCTGGACTTGTACTTATAACTGAAAGAAAGCGCCGCACTGCATACACATCTGGAACTTGAATTATTTATTCATTATAAGCTGTCCAATCTCAAAAACCTCAAAGGAAAGAAGTCTAAAAAAATAAGGACAGAAATGAAAGAAACCATTCACTCATTGGTTAAACTAGTGACATATGATATCTGAACCTACTTATGTATGCATAACTGTTAATGCCAAGACTCACACAGAACTTACAACCTTCCAGTATGTACTCCCGATCTCTTTCCAATTAGTGTGAGTGTACATAAAGTCATCATATTTTTCTGCCGAATTTTGATTGTAAGATTAAATTACATATTCATTGTAGAATATAAAGAAGGCTTTGAAGAAAGATGAAGCTTTCAAAATACATTTTGACAATATTTTGTCCTCTTGGTGAAAAATGTAAAATAAAATACCAAAATAACTCTTGTTTGTGTGAGTATGAATTATGGTTTTATGCATATCCATTATAGAACCAGAGGGAGTTGGTGTACATGGCCGCATCTCTCAGTGCCTGCTGAGATAATGGTTCTAACCACCATATCAAACAACATCAAACAACATCAAATATGTTTAAAATTTTTAAGCTGTCTTTGCTAAGACCAATAAAGCTTATTTTCTTACTGATAAACCGACAAGTCATTGTCCAGCTTGGATGTGATCTAAACAAGTGAACCACATATTATAAACACCATTATTATTCATGATAATATGCCTTTATTCTATTTTTTTTAGATTTAACCAGTAGTTATTTTTCTACATGACTTAATAAAAACAGCGAAGGCAGAACTGTTTATTAAATGTCAATCTTTTCTCTAAAGCTGTGCATGCATGTATAATACGTATTTTATTATTTAGTTTTCTTTTCTATATATTTCTATTTGGAGTCTTCATGTTCAGATGGTGCTTTTGTTCTTATTTCAGCAAGCATCATGTGACAATGAATTAGAGGGAAATGCCTGAGTTCATTGTTTAACCTGTTACCACTCTTCCATTTTAGTCTGACAGACCTCTGACAGAACGTAACGTTATGCAGGGCCGATAAACACGGGAACACAAACTAAGGAGCGGAGCTAGGAACATCCAAACAAAAAGGCTTTAATTATCCTCCAAAACAGACAGCAAGGCATACAAACAAAAATAAAGGACCAGAAAAACCAAAAGCACAACAAAAAAAAGTCCAAAACTGTGACAGTACTCCCCCCTCCCAGAAGGTGCGTCCTTGCGCTATAAAAGGAACAACTGAGGAGGGAGAGAGGGGGAGGACAAACAGGGAGCTGAAAGACAGGGTGGAGACAGGGTTTTAGGAACAAGGAGTCTGGGCTTCGGAGGTAGGAGGCAGAGTCAAGGGATCCTCCAGCCTCAGCGAAGATAGGGCCGGAGACGGGCAGACCCGCGGTGAGCCCATGACTCCGATGGCAGGCTGAGCAGAGGGGCTGACAGTATCTGATGACATGTGAGACGAGAGAGGAAACGAAGGAATGAGAGAGGGTGGGAGAGGGAGGTTGAGTCAGATTTTTTCCCAAACTAACAGTTCTTGTGAAACAAGGGGAATGGGAGTCTCTGAGTGGAAGTCTATTAGATCTCCCAAATCCAGAGTAAACTCACCCTCATCAAATCCACGCTGCAGGGTGGTGGTTCTCTGGGCTGGTGGCCATGACTGGTGAGGACCCCGTTCCGCTTGCATGTGACGACCCTGGGCTGGACTCGGCTTTGTCTACCGAGAACGTTGATCTGGCTGCCCAGAGCACAAAGTTTATGTACTCCTTCAGCGTCAGCTCTCGGCATGACAAAGCGGATTTCACTGTCCAGCCCTCACCAAAAACCCTCCATTAAGGTGAGGTCATCACATGCGGCAAGATGGCATTTGTCCAAAAACTCCAGCACAAAATCCTTAATCGTCTTGCCATCTTGAAATAAAAAGATTGTGACCCCGGAGGAGTGATTAGCGGTTCAACAGTGATCCGAATTAGCATAAACAACAGCGTACACGAACAAACAATAACCAACAACTAACTAAACAGAAAGGAGAACTTAAATAGGGCAGATAACGAGGGGCAAACAGGTGATGACAACAAACTAATTAGGACTAAACAAGAACAGGAAAAAGACCAAATAAGGCTAAACAGGAACTAAACAAAAATAAAAGACCAGGAAAATCAAAAGCACAACAAAACAAAAGTCCAAAACTATGACACAGAGGAGGGTGAGACTTCAGCAGAAACAGCCTGTAAGTGTGACATCCCCACTAAAATGTAGTTGTTTCAGTTCAGCTAGTGGGAAGGCATCTAAATGAATACTGGCCTAAACATCTAAGTAAATACACCCTCGCACTGGTATGTGTTCTTGTTTGCTCAAACCTCTGCAAACTCTCCTCTATGGAGCAGTGCTAAAGGTCTCTGAGGCGGAACCAAACACTGCCACTTCAGTAGCACCAGCTGCAACCTTTACCAGGAAACATTTCATCAAGCTTATGCTTATAGATGTTGACTTACTTGATAAACAGGCAAAGCAATTAAAAAACATGGGCCAAACATTTACCTTTTATTGTGACACGTCCGATAAATAAAATACAGTTATGTAAGAAGAAACGCTCCTGGAAGCATAGGTAGAGAACATGCATTTAAAATAAACCCCTTTATATATATATAAGACAAACATCATTGACCTGCCTTAGAAAGCA
Organism: Botia kubotai; assembly: GCA_036877585.1. Taxonomy (NCBI): domain Eukaryota; kingdom Metazoa; phylum Chordata; class Actinopteri; order Cypriniformes; family Botiidae; genus Botia; species Botia kubotai. Next base: position 9,368 of record JAZGTI010016174.1, read on the forward strand.
AATTGCAAATGTCACTTATAATACAATATAAGTACAATACAATAAATGTAAATGTGGCATATATGTACTCACAGCTGCCTGAAAGCCCTAACAATTGGGTGTCAATAAAGCAATCCTGGTGTGCAACCTGCTTTGTTTTCCGTTGTAAAGGCTCACAGGTATCCTTACACCAAATCCCAATCAATAGTAGTAGCTCATTATCATTTAAAGAGACACGCACCAAAATTGGTCGCTGTGAACAGAGCTGTTTTTGACAAGATTAAAAGGGTGTTGTTTTATACAACCATTGAGGACTTTCATGAAGACCCTAAAGAATCATACCAACTTTTGGAAAATGGGCATCCAATGTCCCCTTTATCACAACTACAATAACTGATCCAGTGAGGTCCAGATATCGATTAAGTGCTACCCACTTTGAAGACACAAAGCTTGTGGCTTCAATGACAGGTAAGCCAGTCAGAGAAAGCATGTCTATAAATTGGATTTTGATCTCTTTTGGCACTATTTTTGGTTTATGTGTAGACAGTGTCAGGCATTCACCCCAGTCACTTCCATCAGTTCCCTCACCAGCTGCACCACCCACTCGCTCATCTTCCCCAGAGTTCTAATTACAGCCACCTGCATCCATTCTAGTCCCAGCTATATATGTCTCCTTCCCACATTCTGCCCCTGTCTGGTCTACAGATCACACCCCCTTGGAAATTCCCTGACTCTGCTCATTACCAAGTTGATTCAATTCCCTAGTTTCTGGTTCCTGCTCTTCTCATCATCAAGATCTCACAGATAAGAAAACCCCGTCCATAGATCACCCTGCTATTTCGCTACACTTATTCATTGTCAATAAATCTCTGTTCTGTTTAATTCACCTCTGGTTCTGGTTCCCTCTCTGTTCCCGTTGTGTGTGACAACCGGGAGATTTCAATTTTACACAATTGTACACAAACACAATTGTAACTGTGGGAATTGTTATCACTAAAAGCATCTAAAATAAATAAACTCTACATTATGTTTCAGCATGTAGTAACACGCTTTTTAAGTAGTATTGAAAGAATGTCCATCTATGCTGAACTCTTTTTGGCTGCTTGTTATTCAGTATTTGGTCCAAGGAATCCATTTCTAATATAATGTTTTCTAACTGGAAGAAATTAATATGTTGGAACAATTAAATTTTTGTTTACCAAAGTAAAAAAGTAATTTCAAACATTGAAACACACACCTTCAGATTAAAAGGTTTTTAGGATTATATAAAACATTTTTTTTAAGTAATCCTACTTTTGACCAGTAGTGTGTATGTATGTGTATATATGTGTGGGTTTGAATGGTGGTTTATGAGGACAAATGTGTATAATTACATGTGTATAACAATGTAAACATGGTTTATGGGGACACTTCCTGTGTTTTTATCAACCAAATTGCGTAAAAAAAAAAAAGATGATTATTTTGTTAATTACAAAATGGCAAAACGTTTTCTGTGAGGGTTAGTTTAAGGGGTAGGTTTAGGGTTAGGGGATAGAATATATAGACAAATATACAATCAATATACAATTTTGATTGTCAATATACAGTCAATATACAATTTTGACAAAATGTGGAAGCTTAGGCAGTTTGGAACACTGTAAATTGGGAAAACGAGGAAGGAAGGACCATATAACAATTTTACAGAGTTACATAGAAAATCTGAAATGTGCATTAAGATACATCCTCTGTTACTGTGCTTCCTGTGAAATGGTGCATACAACTTCGTTTTTGTTTTGAAACTGGTCTTGAGAACCTTGCCAGGTTTTTTATGACCTAACTTTCAATAGTAAATCCAACACTGTAAACCCCAATGTGGTATTTATGTAAACAGTTAAAACCTAAACGTTACTGTTGTTTGTAAAGTGTTGCATTTTTGGCCCCATAACTATTAGTTACAATAATTTATTTACCTTCAAAATCCATAAACCTAATATTGTATTACATCAATGATGTAAACTCAAAATCATGCTTACCCATTTGTAGAAATAGGTCATAGAAATAGAGAGATAGACTTGTAAACAAAAGACTGCTAGTTCCATTCCCACAGACAAAATGACTTGTAGTGTGTGTGTTCACCTCTCACTGGATGCATTAAATGCAGAGGTTTCAAGTATGGGTTATTATACATTGACAAATATGTTTCATTCAATGACCATTTTGTCGTTTTATACACACACATACATCAAATTATGTGAACTTAATAGCTTAAGTACATACAAGTGCCAAATTAGGTGAACTTAAAATTTTAAGTACAGTGTACATACACACCAAGTTAAATAAACTTATATGCATGTTTTGGGAGATTCCATCACTCAATTCAATTGAGGGAACAAATAAATTCATTCATAAATTAAATGTCTCTTGAACCAAACACACATTGAACCAAAGCAACATTTTCCATATTTTATATTCTGCATTTTCATTTAGCTTAGGATAACTTGACAAAAATCTTTCTTTAAAATCTTTAAAATTATCTTTAAAATTAAATCAATCTCTTTTAATCTGAAGGTGTATGTTTCAATGGTTGCTAAAATATAACACAGAGTTCATAGTCACATGATGCTAACACAGATACTTTAAGTCACAACATAATTCCCATAGTTTAGTCCCACAACTGTGTTATTACATGGTTTGATGGTTTTACTGTTATTCTAAAATGTGGAAAAAATGTAAATAAAGAATAAGCAAGCGATCCTAAACTTTGACCACTAGTGTATAAAGTGTATAAGTTGGGGCAAAAACACTTCTACAGAGATTGACGACAACTTTAATGTGGCAACTTGTTTTCTCACTGATGCAGAAGAAAGACAAACATTTATTTAAAGTTTTGCACTGTATTGTCCAGTCATGACTGTTGACACTAGAAATATCCAAATAGGAACATTAGAAGTAGGGCAGGCAATTTTGGAGAGCCTAGCAATAGTTAAGTTTAATAGTCTAGCTTTGAAAGCTTAAGACCCCACCCTCTTTCCAAAGCGCTTTCCAAAGCCATGCCTCATCCAACACATGAATGCATACATAGTTTGACAGACAAATAGGACATCCTATCATTGCATTCAGACCGAATGCAATAATTGGGCGAACATTTTATGGTCCTGCACCTTCCACAGAATATATATTTTTTTACAATATATTTAGACCATTACTTATTAGTTAAATACACCTGCTTAGTCACAGCAGTGTGATGTTATGGCTGCAATTAGTAACATTATGCCTTACCGCTCTTGTTGGCATGATTTTTCAGTGCACGACATATAAAAAAATAGTTGGAACCATCAGTTTTACACCTACAATTAACTATAATTCATCACAATAAACTCATAAATAATAAATAGGTATAATAATAAATGCACTCATAAATAATAAGCTCATAAACTCTGTTCACATCTAAAACAGTTACAAATTGCAGCTTTAACGTCCAGAGGAGAACGTCTTGGTTACATATGTAACCCCTGTTCCCTGAAGTCAAAGTCAACTTTATTGTCAATTCTGCCACATGTACAGGACATACAGAGAATTGAAATTGCGTTACTCTCAGACCCTGGGTGCATACACGT
>JAZGTI010016175.1:0-12941 GCA_036877585.1 Botia kubotai
GGGCTGGAGAGCGGTACAATAATGAGTGTCTGCAGGCAACAGTGAAGCATGGTGGAGGTTCCTTGAACGTTTGGGGCTGCATTTCTGCAAATGGACTTGGAGATTTGGTCAGGATTAATGGTATTCTCAATGCTGAAAAATACAGGCAGATACTTATCCATCATGCAATACCATCAGGGAGGCGTATGATTGGCCCCAAATTTATTCTGCAGCAGGACAACGACCCCAAACATACAGCCAAAGTCATTAAGAACTATCTTCAGAAAAAAAAAAAACTGTGTGCAAGTGTACCTAGAAGAATTGCTGCTGTTTTGAAGGCAAATGGTGGTCAAACCAAATATTGATTTGATTTAGATTTCTCTTTTGTTCATTCACTGCATTTTGTTCATTTATGAAAATAAATATTTAACACTTCCATTTTTGAAAGCATTCTTTGTTTACAGCATTTTTTCACACCTTCCTAAAACTTTTGCACAGGACTGTATATATTTATCCTCAGAGAACATCTGAATAGTAGACATAATGGATGAAACGAAGTCTAATCGTTGCGGTAGAACAACAAAAAGTTTTTTATGATCCATGTATGACAAATACAGCGCGATGACCTTTCTTAGAGCAAGAAAATAGAACAAAAGCGATGTTGATGAAACAAATGAAACAAAAAGTTATATAACCTACACTGGTAATAAAATAAGCTTCTCGACATGTGTTTTTTTTTCCTAAATGTAACAAGTAATTTGAACTTTCCCATTATAGAGTTTTTCTACAAAATTTGAGAATCAGATATGCACTGCAAATGCAGCCGGGGTGAAAGCAGAATGGATACACCTGCTAAGCCTGCATGCCTACATTTAAATTATAACTACATTAAGGCTGCTTCTTGGCTTTAAATCTTTAGATTTAATTATACTCATATTACCATCTACATGGTAATATCTAATAAATGGGATTTTTTATTTTGAAGCAGTTTTTACTTTTTTATTTTGAGTCCTCCTACTGCACTGTGTAGAGTTTACTTCTAAAAATCCTCACAAAGGTTTGCTTATTTGGATTTTTTACTTTTGGCTTATTCGCTTTGCTCTTCACCGTAAGCTGTGTCTGAATACATTTAGTCATTTAGCTGACGCTTTTATCCAAAGCGACTTACAAATCAGGACAGGAAGCAACTTCGATTACAATAAGAGGCAACAGTGAATAAGTGCTATACACAGGGCTCCGAATACTTGTTATGGTGGAGGCTCCAGCTCCTTCTCCACCACGCCACCAGAGGAAACCTTCACCGGAATACTAGCAGTATCCAGTAGGGACTACAGATCCCAACATGCACCTACACCGAAGCTGATTATTTCCTGTTTCCTCACCTGATCATCATTACCGGTCTCCATATAAACCGGACTCATTCTCTCTATCGTTGCGAAGTTTTGTTTGTCTAGTGCTGCATTTCTGAGCATTTATTCCCATTGTTATTCTGATTGTTTTTGTGTATGACCTGGATTGTTTTGGATTACTGATTCTTTGCCGCCTGCCCTAGTTTGGATTGTTTATTGATTACTCTGATTGTTTGACCTGTTGCCTGTATTACCGCTTATGATTGTTTGCTGCCCGTCTCAACCCTGTTATTAAAGTTGCTGCAGATGGATCCGAACCCCTCTGACTCTTCATTACAGAAGACTTCACCATTACAGGATCCAGCAGCCATTTTGCAAATGTCCTCCGATCTCTCTCTCTTCAGGCATCACAATTAGCCCATCATCAACAGCAGCTCTCTCGTCTCACCACCTTAACCGAGGAGCTTGTGAGGGCATTTCAAGGGGCTTGTCTCATTTTATCTGACCCAATCTCTTCTTCCATCGCATCGCCGCCATCCACACCTAGGAGTGCCTCGGGTCCGGTAAGCCCTCGCCTAGCGTTCCCTGAAACATTTTATGGTACTCCAGCAAAATGTAAATGGTTCTTGTTACAATGCTCATTATTTGTAAATCAACTGCCCTCTCTTTATCCCACTGAAGCTAGTAGAATTGCATTTTCTCGCTGCTGACCGGAAAGGCCTTAGATTGGGCAACGGCAGTTTGGAGGATGGATGGCTCCACGTTCCCTACCTTCGAGATTTTATCTTTGAGAGGTTTTTGAACACCCTGCTGGAAGTAGGAATTATTAACTCTCTCTACCTGACTGCATCTGAATACGCTCTGTCATTTCGAACTGTAACAGCACAAACTAACTGGGTTGAGGATACATTAAAAGTACTGTTTCATAGGGGCCTGAATCCTGACCTTCAATCTGAGCTTGCATGTCGCGATGAGGGAAAGAATTTAGGAGAGTTCATCGATTGAACAATTCAGATGGATAATCTGCTTCGGGCTCATAGGCACAGCATTCGACCTTAATCTCAACCGTTTGCAAGTTCATTACTGGGTTCATTAACCCAGGAGGAATGAAACGAGCGTATTCAGCATCATCTCTATCTTTACTGTGGAGAATCAGGTCATTTTAAGTCCTCCTGTCCTGTACGCCCCAATTTGGATCATCATTTGGTGAGTTCTACAATCATTCCTCTAAATCCAAATACCAATATCACTCTACCTGTCACTCTATCCATAGCAGACCAGACCGTGGCTACCAATGCCTTCGTTGACTTAGGGGCAGCAGGGAATTTTATATCTCACGAATTTGTTCAAGAATATCATATTCCATTATCTCTCTCTGACTGCTCTCTAACAGTCTAATAGGAGGCGCTAGATGGACGACCCAAGAAAGAATGGATCTACTCCGTTAACTAAAAGTCTTAAGCTGTCAGTGAGTGTTCTTCACAGTGAGATTATACAATTCTACGTCATATCTTCACCTCATCACCCCATCATACTAGGTCTCCCCTGGCTCAGAAACACGAACCCGTAATCTCCTGGAAGGAATGTGAACTGCAACGATGGGTTCCTGCCTGCTCACATAATTGTATTCAGAATATAAACCACTCAAATAACCCAACACTTTCTTTAACCTCTGACCAACAGGTTCCTGAAGCATACCAGGATTTAATGGAGGTGTTTAGTAAGAAGGCGTCTGAACTTCCCCCACATCATTCAGTTGATTGTGCAATTGATCTAATCCCTGGTGCAGTACCTCCTATAGGACGCATCCTCCCATTGTCACATCCCGAATCTGAAGCTATGAAGAATTACATTAATGAGGAGCTCGAAAAAGGCTTCATTCGACCCTCTAACTCTCCAGCCTCTGCCGGGTTCTTCTTTGTGAAGAAGGACGAAGGTCTGACACCATGTATTGATTATCGTGCCCTTAACGAAGTCACCATAAAATTTAGATACCCATTACCCCTGGTTCCAGTTGCTTTAGAACAACTCAGACAGGCCAAGGTTTACACCAAACTCGATCTCCATAGTGCCTACAATTTAGTACAAATTTGTGAAGGAGATGAGTGGAAAACTACCTTTTCCACCACTTCCGGCCATTATGAATACTTAGTTATGCCTTTTGGTCTTGCCAATAGGCCCTCAGTGTTCCTATCTTTTATGAATGACATCTTCAGGGACATGCTCGAGAAATGGGTGATTATTTAAATTGACGATATTCTAATCTATTCAAATTTCATCAAGGAACACATAGTACACATTAGGTTAGTGCTCAAACAATTACTGGAGTATCAACTATATGCCAAATTAGAGAAATGTGAATTCAACCGCTCTAGCACAGGTCTTTTTTAGGATATATAATTAGCAGTGAGGGGGTAGCCACGGATGAACGTAAGGGTGTTTCTGGATGTTTCTAAGGGTGTTTTGCAAATTTTTACAGATGTTTCATTAGAGGTTTTAGCACTGTAGTGTCACCTCTCACCTCTCTGACCAAACAGAACAATGGCAAGTTAAAATGGTCACCCCAAGCCAATCAAGCCTTTCAAGAGCTAAAGAAACGTTTCACCTCCACTCCTATTTTGAAACACCCTAATCCAGAGTTACAATTTATTGTCGAGGTTGACACTTCTAACACAGGAGTAGGAGCGATCCTTTCTCAACGTCATGGTGATCTGGTGATCGTTCTCACAGATCACAAGAAACTTGAATACCTACGTAATGCTAAGGGGCTCAATCCACACCAGGCTCATTGGGTGCTGTTTTTTACTAGGTTCCAGTTCACTGTCACCTACCGTCCAGGCACTAAGAACGTTAAAGCAGATTCCTTATCCCATCAAACTGAAGAACCTCTCATGCCTACAAATAAGGAACCTATCATCCCTAACAGACTTCTGGTAGCACCAGTAATTTGGGATATATCTACTGAGATTGATGCAGCCAACAGTCAGACCCCTCCTACTAACTGCCCGCCCAATTTAACCTTTGTTCCAGAAGCCCTTCGTAGGCGTCTAACTTCTCTAGTACATGACTTACCAAGTTCAGGTCACCCCGGAATGACTGCCACAATTGAACTGTTGAAGAATCGTTACTGGTGGCCCTCTCTATCCTCAGATACCATCAAATATATCAAGCAATGTTCAGTATGTCAGAGTTCTAAGAGTCCCAAACAGTGCCCAGCCAGCTTACTTCAACCTCTGCCCTCCCCTCAACATCCTTGGTCTCACATTGCAATAGACTTCATCACTGATCTTCCGCCTTCTCAGAAAAAAATACCACAATTCTAACTATTGTAGACCGATTTTCTAAGGCTTGCAGACTCATTCCACTACACAAATTACCCACCTCCTCTCCCTGAAGATGTGTCTGTGTCTGACAGAGGTCCAGAATTTACCTCTAGTGTCTTGTCTGTTTTTTTTCAGGGGCCTAGGAGTGAACATTAGCCTCACCTCAGGTTATCATCCACAATCCAATGGTTAAACAGATCGCCTCAATCAAGAAGTAACTAGATTTTTAAGATCATATTGTCAGAGACACCAGGAGGATTGGAGCAAATATTTGTTATGGGCTGAGTACGCCCAGAAATCCCTGGTAAAGCCATTGATGGGTCTAACCCCTTTCAAGTGTGAACTAGGATTTCAACCTCCTTTGTTTGCCTGGTCCGGCGAACCTACTGAATTTCCCGCCGTCACAGATTGGCTTCAGAGAAACGAAGAGGTTTAGGAAAGAGCCCACACACATTTACTACACGCGGTCAGGAGACAGTCAGATCAAGCTAACGCCCACCGCAGAACCGGCATTAGATACACTCCTGGCCAATGGGTATGGTTGTCAACCAGGGACCTCCTACTTAAACTCCCATGTCGAAAGTTAAACCCCAGGTATGTAGGGCCTTTTCAAATTATAAAACAAGTCACTCCTGTTTCTTTTCGTCTGAAACTACCTTCTAACTACCGCATATCTCCAACTTTCCACATGTCGCTGCGCAAACCCACTGGTGGTCTGGAGAGGGAGGCTAAGGAAGCGCCCGATGGACAGACCCCCCCCATAATGGTGGACGGCGAGGAGGCGTACTGAGTCAGGGAACTCCTGGACGCCAGGCGTCGGGGTGGTTCGCCGCAGTACCTGGTGGACTGGGAGCGCTACGGCCCAGAGGAAAGGTCATGGGTAAATGCAGGTGATATCCTGGACCCAACACTGACTGAAGAATTCCACCAGATTAATCCGGAGAGGCTGGCCCCTTGTCCTCGCGGTAGACCTCGACCCAGTTTGCCTCTTTGCGTCAGGAGCCGCTCGCAGGGGGGTTACAGTGGAGGCTCCAGCTCCCTCTCCACCACGCCACCAAAGGGAACCTTCACCGGAATACTAGCAGTATCCAGTATGGACTACAGATCCCAACATGCACCTTCATTACAATACTATAGTGAGCTCCCTATCTGTGTATTTTGCATTTATTCATAGCACATACTATATTTATCATGTTAGCTTGTCAAGAGACCAATATGTTCTTTGACATATAATATGCTAACAACAACCATAAGAAAAACTTCGGTATTGGTAAAATACTTATGGTAAAAAAATGCTTGGATTCTAACATACTACTCTACTTAATTCACATAATAAAAATACTATACATTTTCGCAAAGTTTATAATTGGGAAATATTGTTTGGACACAGGATCAGTCTTTCTACCAATGTAAATTTTTGTTTGTTGTCCCTAAATTCCTGGACAAGGGAAGCAACATAAGTTTATATTATTTAAATTCCAACAATATACACTAGTCTACCTTGTTTTATTTCCTCCAGTCTCACCATCCCCAACCCCACTACATTTATATAGCACTTTTCACAATTTAGTGAGTTAACGGTATTACAGTTACAAAATTATATTATGAAAGGAAAAAAGGCAATTTTGCAAAAATCCCATAAAGGAAAAGTAAATAATAAATGCATAAATTAATAAATGGGTTTTGTGAGTAATCTGACTTATATAAAAAGTGATATTTATAAAGCATTCAATATATTTTATTAAATATTATTAAAGTCTCTCCCATCGCTCTCTGTATGTTAAGACATAGCTGGCATTATATGGTACTGTTATAATATCAATGGCTTGATAACCAAGTGCTCACAAAAAGCAACCAATGAAATAATTAGTTTGCAACTGCACTCTAAAATGCTAAAATGCTTAAGTTTTTAGCATTAGAGTTTCATTTTTTGTTTGTTTACTTTTTTGTATGTTTACTGGAGGATCTGTATGTCACTATGTTCTGTAAAGCTGCTTTCAAAGCTACTGTGCAAAGCACTTTATAAATTAGACCAGCTTGTTCTGATAGTAAGGAGCAGAAAATATCCGGTGTTTAAATACTTTTTCGGTAAACATCTATCGGTTGGAACGACGAAGGATGAACAAGGCTGAAATCAGTCTTGTTTTCTGTTTCAAACGCTTTACAATCACTGTATATATTAAAATACACAAGGAAAAATAGCTATTTTTTACATTTTTCACAACAAGAGAATGAGTGAAATACATCTTATATAGCAAGCTCAATCGCGTTAAGAAAGTCAAGGGCGTATTTGTTTTAACGAATTATATATAATGACGAAAAGAATGTAACAAGCAAATCATGACGAAGGCGTCATCACTGCCTAGGCGTTTGCCAAACACGTACATACACATACAATAAGACAATATTAATCTTGCACTTGTATTAAGCATCATGTTCCTTTGATATTTTCATAAAGACCAAACATAAAGACCACGACATCACTGAGTAAGAGCATCCTGTAGAACACGCGCTCGCGCCTACGGTACCTGGATGCTGCACGAGATCTCTGAGTCGTCCAGCAGCCGAACCGTACACTGGACCTCCTGCGCAAGGGAGGAGATGCTCGGACTCCGGTGTCGAAGCATTTTCATGGTTCTTGGTTCCGCATAGCAAAGCAAATCACATTTAGTGTTTGTGAGGACGCTGTTTGGTTACGTGTCGATTATGTCCACAGCAGGAGAGATGTTATTTTTTATGACTGGGAGAACGCGTCGATTTATGAGGTGTGAAAGCTGAACTTTCTGGTGTTGACTAACTATAAGGAGAACTGACATGTATACTCTCGCCAGCTGTCTGATCAAAATCGTATACTATATAGGCGTCAGACGTATAATATTAGACCTAAGACGTCACTGTGACGTCTCAATATATTCGCCGCGTAGCGGCGACGTAGCTCGGAAATATTGTGTGTGAAAGCCGTATGGGGTGTGAAAGCTGAACTTTCTGATGACGTTTTATCAAACCAAGAGGAGAACCGACATGTATACGCTCAAATCAAGTCAGGTGGAGTTTATTGTCTTTTCAACCATATACAAGTACATCACAAAACTACAAGGAATACATAATCTATACCTAATGTATACATAAAATGCACAAGTGCAAACATGTGCAGACAGCACAAGATAGTACAATGACTATTGGGACAGACTGGGCATAGTAAATCCAGAAAGAACAGTACACAGTTCTGTTAAAAAGTAAACCTGGTGACAGTAACATATAGGTGTAAACATAAGAGAAGCAGCCTATGTACAGTATGGTATTAGCAGCAAAGACATGCAAAGACTTGCGACAGTGCAAACAAAGACGCACAGGATGCACAGTTATGTGTATATATAAGTGTGTGTGTGTGATGGAGGGAAGAGAGACCCTGATGATCTTCTCAGCTTTCTTCACTATCCGCTGAAGGTTCCTCCCAAACCAGGCAGTGATGCAGCTGGTGCTCTCAATGGTCCCTCTGTAAAACATGGTGAGGATGGGAGTATCAGATATGCTTTCCTCAGTCTTCTCAGAAAGTACAGGTGCTGCTGGTCTTTCTTGGTTATAGAACTGGTGTTAAGTGACCAGGTGAGGTTCTCCGCCCGGTGTACACCAAAACACTTGGTGCTTCTGACAATCTCCACAGAGGAGCCACCAATGTTCAGTGGAGAGTGGTCATGCTGTGCTCTTTTGAAGTCAACAACCATCTCTTTAGTTTTGTTCACGTTCAGAGACAGGTTGTTGCTTCTGCACCAGTCCTTTAGCCGCTACACCTCCTCTCTGTATGCTGACTCTTCGTTCTTGCTGATGAGACCCACCGTGGTTGTGTCAGTGCGAACTTGGCCATATGATTCAAGCTGTGCATTGCTACACAGTGGTGAGTCAGCAGAGTGAACAGCAATGGACTGAGCACACAACCCCGTGGGGCCCCAGTGTTCAGTGTGGTGGTGCTGGAGGTGCTGTTCCCAATCCGGACTGACTGAGGTCAGGAAGTCCAGGATCCAGTTTCAGAGGAAGGTGTACAGACCCAGCAGGTTCAGCTTTCAAATCAAGTGCTGGGGAATAATTGTGTTGAATGCTGAGCTGAAGTATATGAACAGCATTTGAACATATGTGTCATTATTTTCCAGGTGGGTGAGGGCCAGGAGGAGGGTGGTGGTGATGGCGTCACCTGTTAAGCGGTTGGGGCGGTAAGCGAATTGCAGGGGATCCAGAGAGGGGGGCAGCAGCGTCTTGATTTGCCTCATTATGAGCCTCTCAAAGCACTTCATAATAATAGGTGTAAGTACAACGGGATGGTAGTCGTTGGGGACAATGGTGGTGGCCTTGAAGCACATCGGCACAACGGTGCTGCTCAGGGAGGTGTTGAAGATGTCTGTAAAAACATCTGCCAGCTGGTCTGCACGTCCTCTGAGCACCCTAGGGTACATGCCGGGGGCGTTTGTGTAAACAAGGTCCAGCACATTCTTCCCTCTCGTTGCAAAGCCTACATGCTGATGGAATTTAGAAAGCACTGACTTGAGATTTGCATGGCTGAAATCTCCGCCAACAATAAACAGTCCGTCAGGGATTGAATTCTGCAGCTCTCTAAAAGCTCCATACAGTTCACAGAGCACATTTTAGCATTTGCACTGGGAGGAATGTATACTCTAATTATGAGGATGGTGGTGAATTCCCTTGGTAAATAAAAAGATCTGCATCTAACAGTCACAAACTCCACTAGCGATGAGCAGTGACTAGAGACTGGCACTGAGTTCTTGCACCATTTCGTGTTTAGCCTATCACAGACCCTCGCCGTCTTGCCACGCTTCTGCTTTCTTGCTTCTCCAGCAGATCATCATGTAGAGTAGCTGTAATGTTGTTTCTAATTTTGTAAGTGTCTGGCGGTGGTATACACAAATCCCTGGTAGCTCCAATGTCCATGTGCTGTTAAAAGTCGGTTAAGACAAAAAAAGCACTATTTTGTGTCCGGAGCAGCTGCTGCGTGTTACTGTTACGCCACCATTCTGGATCAGATGCTCGCCAGCCATCTGGCCAAAATCCTAAATCCTTTATTTTTAATAAATTATGTGTTGAGGTGGTAACAAACATATTGCAAAGATTTCTTTTAAAAAACTTAATTGTATTAAAATTTTTATGACATGTCCACAATTTTACATTTGATACATCTCACATCTTCCATCTCACGAAGTGTCACGGTGGAGGCTCCAGCACCCTGTCCATCGCGGCAGCAGAGGGAGCCATCACCGGAATACTGAGAACTAGATCCCGAGCTACATTTCCCATCATCCTCCACCATCCGCTGATTACTTTTCATCATCACACCTGACAACCATCAGCACCACCAAATTTAAACTGGACTCATTCTTTGATTCATTGCGAAGTCTTGTTAACCCCGGTTGCATTTCTGAGCGTTTATTCCTACTGTTATTCTGTGTGCCATTTTTGGATTGTTTATCTGTTTACCGATTGTTCTCTGCCTGCCTTTTTGACCCCTGCCTGTTAAACGTTTTCCGATTGTTTTCTGCCTGCCCGAACTTGATCGTGTTTAACGTTTTTGATTGTTTGCTGCCTGACATTGTGATTTTGTATCTTGCTGACCACGCCATTAAAGTAACTGCAGATGGATCGTAAAGCCCTGGGTCGGGCTTTCTTTTCTTTATTTCTGGAGAGAATGCCCCATCACTGGAGTCAGTGTCATCTCGCTTATCTACCTGTGCCTGGGACATCAGTTCCTCTGTCAACAGTAGTTTGAACTCAAGGTATTGTAAGGTTCTTTTTGAAGGTCGCTGTAAGGCCTGACTGTCTTGTTGGTACTCAATCCATAAGTTGGTGAGTGCCAAATTAGTGAATTGAACCATGGTACGGACAGTCCACTTTTATGTGCGGCTAGACATTCTGTACAAGCTGAGCCTTCGATCACACATGTTCACATCCCTCATATTGCTATTGAAGGTTTGGGAACTTGCTTGTTTAGTTTTTTTGGCCATCTGGAACAGACATCTTGGGTTTCTCTTGGGACTGTCTCAGTCAAGCACAGACTGTATTTCCACCTATTCCTATTCTATGGCCTTGAGTGAAAGTGTTCTTTCCTTGGTAAGTCACAAAATGGAATTCAAGGCTCCTGGACCTGCCAGGCCAAACACTTTTAATCCTGTTAGATTTGGTTTGCCAGAAACAAACTGTGTTCCGGCCTGTGAAGTGAATCATTTGTTTATCAGCCTCAGAGTACTAAAAGGTCTCACTTTTCATAGAAAATCATTCTTCCTTTCATTTTCTGACACATACGAATCGTTTAGAGAGGACAACAACACAAGGAGGCTCTCCATCATAGTCAACCTCATCTGGCTCCTGTGTCCCAAATCAATCATTAATAAGGCAGATTTCATCAAGCACATAAATGTGTGCAAACAACCAGCTCCACATGTGAAACAGAACGTCTAAATATATTTAGAAAGTTTATTGCATTAAAGTTTATTGTTTCCTTGTTGTGTAGGTATTGTTGACTGGAAGTCCAGATGTGAGGAAGAAGTACAGAGTTCGAGCTGACCAGACATGATAGTCTGTCTGTCTTTTTTCCCCCAAGGTCTTGTAGTTAGCTGAAACCAAACTTTATCTAGACCAGGAGACGTGATGGGAATGGGATGACGGGATGGGAACTTCCTATTATTTACTTACCCATCTGTGTCTTCTTCAAACTTTAAGAGGGGTCTTTTAATTATATATACATTTAAACAAGCACACACACACGCATAAGATATGCATTCAAAATATGACACGTTCAATATTTTAGTGAAATAAAATATTTTGTGTGCCTTTATATTTTGACAGTCAGTTTACTCTCCTGTCTTTGTGTTGTTTACATTTTAAAATAGCTTATTATGCTTATTGTTTACTTATGAAGTGTTTTATATATACAAAGAAAGTTTAAAAAAAGTTTTTTTATATTATAAAAAAGTTTATAATATATAAAGTTTATATATACAAGTGACATGGTCCCTACGTTAAGCGGAAATAAGAAGCTGGCAACACGTCTTTTAAAGTGGAACGAATAGCGTCAAAAAAAGCGTCAAAGCTGCAAAAAATAAGCTGTTTCTGCCTCGTCCCACATCGATTCTTTTTTCCCTCCACTTCCCTCCCAAACCCATTCGCCCCCTCCATCTGTTCAATCACATAATTATTGACATGAGCAGTGCATCACTTGTGAAAATATTTTAAACAATGTGGAGGGAGGGCGAGCGGTCCCCCTGGGGGAGGGCTCTGAGCTCGGAATTTGAACCGACCCCAGAGTACATTCCTGACTGTGGTAGATACCAACCAAGTGTGAGGCGATGGGGTGGTGGGGGGGTGCTGCAAAACTTTCATGGGACAGAGGTCAGGAATCGAATTCTGCAAATTACCAGATGGGTAATTTGCAAGGAATTTGAAGGAATTCTGCAAATTACCAGATGGGTTGATTCTTTACTACGATACGTGGAAAATATGAAATGAAATTGAAAAAGCGTAACGGACGGGAGACGGGATAAGCACAAAGCTTGACCAGAAGGGCTTTCGCAACATTTGACGAGAGGTCGGAAAGCTTAGGGCACTGGACGGGTAAGCCTTGTCAACGGTCAGGTAGCTTAACATAAACTTAAACATAAACTAAAGCAATGGTACTAGCAATAAAAGGATTCTGCATATCACAAAATTGCTTGATTTATTATTTAGGTGTCAATGGTAATAAACAAATACACTGAAAATCTGAAGCGAAATAGAACAAACAAAATAAAGAAACTAAATAAAGAATGTAACAGAAGGTAGGCAGAATAAGGGCAAAAGACATGCAACATTCGACGGGACATTTAGCGGAGATCTCACAGCATTGGACGGATAAACAACGAGCGGTCAGGTAGTTTTCAGGTAGATCCTGCAAGTTTCGATTCTGCATACTTTACTCGGGTTTTAACAATGTTATACAAATACACGGAAAATCTAAAATGGAAGTTAAAAGCGGTATAAGAACAAAATAAAGAAATGAGGAGGGCTCACTTGCGTAACGAATGGGAGGCGGAATATGGCAAAACAAAACATGACCGCTCAACCGAGAGGGTTTCTCGCAGCATCCAACGGGAGCTTTAGCTCACAGTATCCAACAGATAAACCCTGCCGTCAGTTAAATAGAAGCGTTCTCATGGACAGGCTTAAATTATGAGAAACCGAAATTTGAAAACGGGTTTCTCAGTTCGATGGGGGGACCCTCGCAGCATCCGATGGGAGCTATGACGGAGAT
>JAZGTI010016176.1:0-12941 GCA_036877585.1 Botia kubotai
GTAGATGACCTGCTGCATTTATAGAGCCTGTCTAGATGACCTGCTGCATTTATAGAGCTTCTGTAGATGACCTGCTGCATTTATAGAGCCTGTCTGTAGATGACGGAGCTGTTGGGAATATGAATGCACACACAAATTGAAATGATCTGAAGTATTAATGCGAGATGATGGGAAATAATCACAGTTTGTATTACTGTGAACCCTGTATTTGTGTAACGTGTTTTCTGTTTTCTTCTGCTAGTGCGTGCTGTACCTGTGGGCCCTGAAGATCAACCACCCGACCACCCTCTTCCTCCTCAGAGGAAACCATGAGTGTCGGCACCTCACAGAGTACTTCACCTTTAAACAAGAGTGTAAGCTGTGCTCTGTAGCTCCTCCCTCTCACTGCTTGTGTGTGGTAACAGTATCGGGTGTAAGACATGAGCTTGTATCACAAGGCTGAGGTTGTCATTCATTGTAGTGTCCCGCCCTGTCTGAAGGGTTTTGAATGACAAGCGACATGTGAAGGTCTTATCTTCAGTCCTCAGCACCCATCATCTGAGTACATTGTATGAAAATATGTATGCAGAATCTTCAGAATCAGAATCAACATAGTTTGTGTTCACACTTGGTTTGGTAACTTATATTAGAGTCAGAAGCCACCCCCTCCCTCAGCCTTCCACACACACTGTCAGCAATGAGCAATTCATTTGCTGATCTGCTTGTAGGGCATAAGTTGTACTTGTTGTTAACCCTAACCCTAATTTCTGACAGTTCGCATTGTTCCTAAACTCCTACATCACAAGCCATGCAGTGACCAGTGACATTCCCTGTTGGTAGCAGCACAGTCCTGGCAGCTGACGCTCTCCTCTAACCCCAAATGAGTCTGTCTGCCTGGCAGTTCTAATCAGAGAGCATTTGGTAGCGATGTGCTGTTTCTCCACTGGTCTGTAAACTGCAGCGTTGCTCTGCGCTCATCACACAGTGACCTGTTTCTCATCTGTCAGTGCTGCTGTTTACAGTATGCTGCACGGCTGCTCAAATTTGAAATGTCAGGATTTAACGACGGTCTTCTTCTGCCTGTAACCTGTCTGTAGCCTCATCCTCCCACTCTACCATTTTCCTCTGTTCATCCCAATTAGCACAACATCACCTAACAAGGCATGCAGCTTCCTCCTCCTCCTCCTCATCTACTCCAGCTTTGGAAAGTTGGCAAGCCCTGACTGCCCTCATCCACCCACCATTACTGCCATATGTCAAAAAGACAGTGCAGCCGCCTCGCCTCAAAACATTAGTTCCCTCCGCTCGTGCCTGTTTAGAGATGAAATGTTTTTATTGCAATTTTCTCATCACAGGCAAGATTAAGTACTCAGAGAGTGTGTATGATGCCTGCATGGAGGCTTTCGACTGCCTTCCGTTGGCCGCTCTGCTCAACCAGCAGTTCCTGTGTGTTCATGGAGGCCTGTCGCCTGAGATCACCTGCCTCGACGACATTCGGAAGGTACAATGTGCCATTGTATCACGTGTCTGTTATGAATGACTTATTATTATTGATTAGGAACGATGCCTATATTATGTGAAAGAAATATGCAGAATAAGTAGATAATTACAGAATTCACTCAGCTGGTTGATGGTTGTCTTATAAATCAGCACCAAGCCGTAAAATTTCAATCATTTTAGTTATTTATTTTTCTTATGTCTGCAAAATATGGCTATGCTCAGTGGTTCCAGTAAGCACACATTGACCATTCAAACAGGCTGATGGTTCCAGTAAGCACACATTGACCATTCAAACAGGCTGATGGTTCCAGTAAGCACACATTGACCATTCAAACAGGCTGATGGTTCCAATAAGCACACATTGACCATTCAAACAGGCTGATGGTTCCAGTAAGCACACATTGACCATTAAAAACAGGCTGATGGTTTGGTTGTTTTGCAGTTAGACAGGTTTAAAGAGCCGCCAGCATTCGGGCCGATGTGTGACCTGCTGTGGTCAGACCCCGGTGAGGACTACGGCAGCGAGAAGAGCTCGGAGCACTTCTGTCACAACAGCGTAAGGGGATGTTCCTACTTCTACAGGTACTTCAGCCCACAGACGCACACGTACAGCCACTTGATTGCTGCCCACTTTAATGCAATGTCTGCGTTAGTCACCGAGGTTTTGATTGACAGACCTTTGAAAGGAATAATTGCACCTTTCTCTCTGTCAGTTACCCTGCAGTATGTGACTTTCTGATGAATAACAACTTGTTGTCGGTTATAAGAGCACATGAAGCCCAGGACGCGGGGTGAGGCCCTCACTTAACACTCTAAAAACTTCACATTCACTTTTCAATTAATAACTTTTCTCCCCATGTCAATTTCTCGGGCACTTCACTGGCCCTCATGCAGGTACCGAATGTACAGAAAAAGTCAGACGACAGGCTTCCCCTCATTAATCACGATCTTTT
This sequence comes from Botia kubotai, assembly GCA_036877585.1. Classification (NCBI taxonomy): domain Eukaryota; kingdom Metazoa; phylum Chordata; class Actinopteri; order Cypriniformes; family Botiidae; genus Botia; species Botia kubotai. The sequence continues at coordinate 2,433 of JAZGTI010016176.1, forward strand.
CTGCACCAAACTACTTAGATGTGTATAACAATAAAGGTAAGGGCTCTTCAGAGGAGTAGAGAGGTGGTGGGCGGGGTTTATTCCAGTGACCAGTGATTTTATACTGGGATCTTGAGAGAGGACTGGCTGCTAGCTGACAATATATAGAATAAGTTAGTTTAAGTAAACACATTGTAAACAACATTTACTCATAATTTATGCTCTCATGTTTAAAAATATTGTCTGTGTGCATTTGTGAAAAGATTTCCAAACATAATTCATCAGCTTCGTGCCATTGGAGAACTTCAAAGTTCATATAATGCTGTAATAGAACCTTACTTTTTGGTTCTTTAAAAAAATTAGTGCTTTAAAAAAATCCAGAAGTGGCTCTTTTTTCTGTTAAACAGATGATCTAGAACCATTTTGCAGATAATGTAACATCAAGAATTTGCAAAGAACCATGTAAGCATGTAGAGAGTTCTTCGCTGAAATTAAGAAACAAAATAATGTATATCACTGTTGAAAATTTGATGATGTCAGAATAAGTGCTGAACATGGAACAAAATCTTGTAGCTCAATTTTTACCCACTTGTTCCCCTTAAGCTGCTGTGTTGAAGTATGAGAACAATGTAATGAACATCCGTCAGTTCAACTGCTCTCCTCACCCGTACTGGCTGCCCAACTTCATGGACGTCTTCACGTGGTCACTGCCCTTCGTCGGCGAGAAAGGTGAATGGCACACAGAATTATACACATGCACGTATGTGTGTGTAAATGGAATGTGTAGCTGGTATATAGACAGGTCACTTGTGTTGGTCTATATTGTGTTAAATCTGTCCTGTTTGCTCTCAGTAACAGAGATGCTGGTCAATGTGTTAAACATCTGCTCAGACGACGAGCTCATGTCAGAGGGAGACGACACCTGTGAGGGTAAGAACATGACAAAAAGAGCATCGTTTGTTCTTTAGAACTTTCTGAATGTTCTCAGGCGAGGATCTATGTTTAGATGGGTCTGTCTTTTCGATATTATTGCAGGAGTGCAGCTTTATTTTTTGGTAAATAAATGTGAGATTGTAGTATTTATTTAATTATTTTTATTACTCTAGTATTTTAATTAAGACATTGAGTTTTTTGTTAAAATGGTCTTTTGCTCTTTCCCTAAAATGAATTCAGCTCTACTATTTAGTAGCAGTCAAAACTGTCTGATTACTATCTGTTTATCCTAACTGAATATCCCATGTATTTCTACTTAGAACATGATGTTCTTGTGTACAAGATGTTTTAAATACATGTCTATCACACTGTATCATTTCTGTTTGAAGAGTATGAGACTGCAGGAGCAGGAAATGCATAGAAAGTGTGATGCACAAGCTTGTTTTGCATTGCATTAATGCACCTGTAAGTTTATTTAATAGGTTTAATTAATAATTGAATTGCTTCTTTTCATAGTCATCACTTCCTGTTAGACCAATCAGGTGTTACCCTTTTAACTGTGTGTTTTACTGAAGACAGCAGCTATCTCAAATCAATCTCTTAGTTAAATGTGAAATGCTCTTGACTCGAGCACTGATCTCAGCTCTCATGATGAGATACACTGTCCCACTTACTGTTTTTGATGCCCGTTTGATTTGTCCTTCTTTTTTTCCAGTGGAGCATAATTTTAACTTGGCCTGACACACTTCCTCTGTATGTCTATGAGCCATACAGAGTTTTTAATTGGGGATTATTTGATTTCTCAAGGGAGTTCAGAATGTCTTATTTCAGTGTGTGTGGATTAGAACCGGTTTTCTGATGGTAATTATATCAGTGATGCTGGAAAGGAACTTTTGCTAGTGAATGATTGATTTAATAAATTTATTTGAAATACATTAAGTAAATTAATATTTGAAATGATTAGAAAATCTCTCTCTGTCTGTGGCAGGGGGCGCTGCTGCAGTCCGTAAGGAGGTGATCAGGAATAAGATTCGAGCCATTGGCAAGATGGCCAGAGTTTTCTCTGTACTTAGGTGAATTTACACACACTATATACTGAGCCCTCGCTCACAAACACACAGACACAGGTTTGTTTCACTGCAGTCTCATAGACTTCTGTTTTGATCAACTTAATGATATTTTCTGTATCCTACGGCACTTAAATGTACAGCTCTCTTACATCTAACTATGCCTCGTGTCTTTCTCAGAGATACTCATCATTAATTGATATGTTTTGAATTTTGATGTGTGTCGTGATCGTGGATGCTCAGTCATGTCTGTCAGTATAAAAGATGTTTATGAACACGCATCTCTTTCAGTGGATTTGTATTTTCCTCAGTATGCACAGTAATATCATTATAGTGTCACTAATGAAATTAAACTTTATCAATCAGAACTGTTTCACACTGATATTTGTGAATCTACTTAAGTGTAAATGTCAGGGTTCAAAATTGTGAAGATTTGAAAGCATCTTTAACCTTGTGTGTGTGTGTGTGTGTGTGTGTGTGTGCACACGTTTGTGTGTGTATCCATTCCAGAGAGGAGAATGAGAGTGTGTTGCAGTTAAAGGGACTGACTCCCACTGGCACGTTGCCTCTGGGTGTGCTGTCAGGAGGCAGACAGACTCTGCAGAGCGGTAAGTCCCACCTCTGTCTTCCTGCTGTGGCTATGCAACCTCCCTCCCTCTCTCTCTCTCTCTCTCTCTCTCTCTCTCTTGCTCCAAATCTCTTCTCCACACCCGGCAGCCCCGCCCCCATCAGAGCACAGCACACTCGTCATTACCTCTGAACTCCACTTCATTACCAAACCCTTCTAAAATCTCGCAGCTCTGCAAACTAGACCAGACGTTTAACATGCTTCAGATGACCTGAGAAACTTCCAGGTGTTGTTCAGACTGCAGAGCTGCTGTGGGGGATGCTGTGACAGTAATGGGTGTTTCTGTGATGAAGTATGACCCAGTTCATCCAGTGCCATGCTTTCTCTCTCACCAATCACTTCACTAACTCAGCAGCCTGCTGCATTCTGCTGCATGACTAACTGCCCTGCTAACAGCTCAGCAAAACCTTACATATCCTTATTCCTCTATATTCCTCTATAAGATATCAGACTTTTCACTTGGCAGACAGTATAACAGGTAAAAAAATGCCATGAACTCAGTGGTAGAGAAACAGGTCAGGCTGGAACTCATGTCTCCATGACTCAAGACATCAGAACATGTGCACAGCCCCTAGGCGGCATCTCTGGTAACATGACAGCATTTAAGAAGGGTGTGCTATACTATAATGGAGGATTCTTATAATGAAGTCATAAACAGCATCTGTTGATTATTATGTGTCAGTGGTTAACTGGTGAAAATTGAATGACACATCGCTCAAAGCAGCCTTGCTTCTCATCTTCCTGTGAAGACCACAAATAAACTGTCATCACGCGTACGCAGTACATCACGTGAAGTTTAATGCTAAGCGCTTCTCCTCGTTTGTTGATTATATACCTTCAGCTTTAAAAATAGAAGAGCAGTCATGTCAGATGTTCTGAAGGGTTAGAGTCACAGGTTCAAAAGCATGGCTTCTCAAATGCAAACCTCAGCAGATGAAACAAGATTTGAAATTGTGCTGCATGAAGCTTTTTCTGCTGTGTGGCATGATGCTGGCGGTTGGAGATTAAGGGCTTTGAATGGATTTGTGATTGATTGATTGATTGATTGATAACGTGACTCACTCTCTTTCCTCGTTCATTTTGGGCATGGCTCTACTACTCACGCTTACACACAGCCACCATAGAAGCAGAGGAAGCACAAGGTATGCAAGAGCTCATATCTGTGGAACCTTCTCAGTGTCGTCTGTCTGTTCTTCTCCTGTCTGTGTGAATTATATCTGTGGAACCTTCTCAGTGTCGTCTGTCTGTTCTTCTCCTGTCTGTGTGAATTATATCTGTGGAACCTTCTCAGTGTCGTGTGTCTGTTCTTCTCCTGTCTGTGTGAATTATATCTGTGGAACCCTCTCAGTGTCGTGTGTCTGTTCTTCTCCTGTCTGTGTGGAAGGTTCCATTATATCTGTGGAACCTTCTCAGTGTCGTCTGTCTGTTCTTCTCCTGTCTGTGTGAATTATATCTGTGGAACCTTCTCAGTGTCGTCTGTCTGTTCTTCTCCTGTCTGTGTGAATTCCGTCCTTTTGTAATTGCTGCTGTCATTACTTATTTGTGTGTCCTTACTGTTTAAAGCATTTGTACATGTTGAGGTGTTTGTTTTATGCTTCTTTATGTCTGTTATTTCATTCAGCTTTATCTAACCTCTTTAAGTTTTAAAAGCCTTACCACCTCTTTTTTACGTTGGTAATGTAACATTTCTGACTATAAATAATAGGATTTTCCACAAGTACAAAAAGTGTAAGGTGAGATTTGAACCAATCTGTTTCCAGTGTGCAGTCAGTGGTGGGCTTCTCTTCTCACACACTGCTCTGCAGCACTTGGTTAAAACTTCAGTATTTGATATTATCCAAAATATAACGTAACTATAATAAATATAATACCAAATAGTTTTAGGCAGAGAACGTTACTACATTTTCCTGAAAGAGGTTTTTTAATAACATGCACTGATAATTGTGCACAATCAGACCAAGAATTTGTCTTACAACCAGCTGCTGTGTGTTGTGATTGTCTGTGGTAGGCCTGTCTTTCTGAAAAACATTTATTGTAAACACTGGAACACTCGTGTGGTGTATTTAGTGAGTTATTCGTGAGTTATTCGTAGGTTCTAACTAATCTTCTCCACCTTCACCTGCAGCCATCCAGGGCTTCAACCCCCAGCACAAGATCCAGAGTTTCGAGGAGGCACGTGGTCTGGACCGGATAAACGAGAGGATGCCTCCACGGAAGGACAGCATCCAGCCAGACGGCACAGCCAACTCCATCACTGCAGCCAACTCCCCCGACAAGAACGGCACCAACACGCAGGTGTAGGAACTGATACCTACCCCCCTTCCCTCCCGCCTCTCGCTCTCTCTCTCTCCGCTCTTTAGTTTACCTGTCTCTCGCTCTATTTCTCTCGTCATTCTCTGTTTGCTAGAGAAGATGCCCCCTACATGCAAACATCTGCTGGACAGCTTCAGGAGAGAATCACACAACACCACGAGGAGGCGGAGTGAAAACAAACAGTGCTTCTTATTTATTCATTATAGATGATAAGAAATGTAACAATGGGAAGAAATACATGGTGAATATTACGTGTGTATAAAATACAGATTATATATAGCTATCTATCCAGATAGATAGATAGATAGATAGATAGATAGATAGATAGATAGATATGGCATTGGGGTGTTGTGAGGTCATCTTAGATTATGTAGTTTAAAAAAAGACAAAAAAAATCCATATTTTAATTAGATTTCTTGTTTTTTTTAAACAACCAAAACTGGCTCAGCATAATTTCTTTACTATTGTTGTGTTTTTGGGATAGAAATATTATGTGCAGCAAAATTGTATGGGTGCTTATTTGTGAGTATGATGAACTTAACATCATTTAACAAAAAAGTAAAAAAGAAAAGAGCAACAGGGCAGAGGCATCTATACCTGAGGAGAGTGTTTTCAAAACTGCTGTTGACACATTTATGTCTACGTGTTCAAATGTTCCCCTCACCAAATGTGATGTTTATTTGCTTTCATTTGTTTTTTCTTGTTTATGGCTGAAAGTCCACAGATTTGTTATCACAGGAAGTGAACTCTGTCCCAGAGGTCTCATCCTGGTGAGATGTTTTGCGGATTGAATGTATCTGCTTGTGTGCTTCTTGGTTCTCTTCAGTTGTAGTCAGTCATGCTGTACTTACATCAGCCTCTGCAAAAGCATCACACTGGAAGTGCTGTTAACATCCACCTCGTCTGTGAGGAGCAAACAGGCCTTTAGCCTAAAGTAACACAATGCAGAACCACGTGCAGATAATTGAACCACAAATCTTTTTCCTCAGAACGTATTATAATGTCTCTGTTTTCTGATTCCAAGCCAGTTGAAGCTTATCAGCTCGATATTGGAAACTTTAAAAGCCCATTTAGTCTCATTTATGTCATGCTAAATCTTGTTTGTATCAGTAAAGCTCTTGTGATTAACTTTAGCACTAATATTTCAATCGCTGAGCTGTGCGCTCTTCTAAACGCCTGTATTCTCTAGAGTGCACCATTTTTCAGGCATACGATTGACTGAAACTTTGTCTTGCGCTTTTACTAGAAGTTTTTTGGTTGCTTAACTGTACTGTGTTAAAAGGGCAGGCTGTGCAAAAATTGTTTACCAAATCTTATTTTTAAACCATTTTGTTTTTCACTTTACACTGTACTGTTATTGTCAAGTAAAAACTGTAGTTCCAGCGACTGGACATTTCGCTGCGCAAAGACTCCATTCTGGATGTTTCCCGTTTGGTTATGTGCCATGCAAATAACTATAGCAAGACTTCTGCGTCAATCACACTGAACGTCAGGTGTTTTCTATTTAATTTAATGCCGTAAGCAATTCTGGAGACATCTTGCACAATACTTTGTCATTTTGAGTCTTTAAACGAGGAGTGTCAGCGAGACTGAACCTGCATGTTCTCCATACTGTATTTAAAAGGAACTTATCCAAAGAAAAACGCATCAGTGTTTTAATGTTATATGTGGCTTTATCATTGACAGAACTGTAAAAGGTTGTTCATTTGTTTGAAAAGAAGTGCTTTTCGATGGAAAAAGCCTCAGGATAACACTTGACTTAGGTGTAAAAACACCTGAGAGAGGCCTACATCCTGAAACAGGTTCCAAAAGTTGATGAGTAGATCGTCACCACCCCTTAACACCCTCTTTTGTGTCTTCTAAGTGTTGCTCTTTCCCTCTTCTACACACATGTTTCATTTAAAGGGGATATCTGCTGTGGTGTGTGAGTGTTGGGGTTGGCAGAGTTTGGACCACTGACCCCTGGGCTTGATTTCTAAACATATCCTGAAGAATCTGCAGAAAATGTTTAAGACTTTATTTCCTAGAGCGAATAAAAGGACTGCAGGAGTTAGTGTCAATGTTTTGCGAGGCCGCTGTAAATCTCGATTTATGTTGATGTATCACTTCATTAAAGAAAAACTCAAAAAATTAAAGTAAAATGAAATACAAAAAACTGTTGGGGAAACAAATCTGGTCTCGTTTCTTTCTTTCAGAGTTGTGTGTTTGGTGAATGGGACTTTTGCAGACCTGCCATTGCTCCATATAGAGAGGCTTTTACTGTGAAGTCATTTTCTTTAAATCCAAGTCCAATGTTTGTCAAGGTTTTTCTGTGATTACTACTCTTGCTTTTCAGATATTGTGAGCTTCAAGCCAGTGGAGGACAGTATATTATTACCTGCCTGAACAGAACACATGCAGCTCTGCTCAGCAAAGACTGTGTTTTACCTGCTCAGTGACAAAGACAGAATACATTTAAGACATATTTGAAAAATATACTTTCACATTTCTGATCCTGCTGTTTTAAGCATAGTGAGCACATCAAAAATGATTAGCAATTAACAGTGGCTGATGCCCTTAACAGGAGATCACTGTTTGAAAGGGAAGGTCTTGTGAAAGATGAAGACTGAACATGAAATAGCATCAAGCTTTTGTTTTATTGAATGGCCTTGAATTAAATAATGTTTGTGTATATTTTTTGAGAATATTTCTGAAGTGCCTGTTCATTCCCAACACATGAAAGACATTTCCAGAAACACTAGACAGTACCAATGTCCCTAGTGCCTGTCAGCACATCAAACACAGAAATTCTTGTTTCCTATGGGAAACAGGAATACGTGAAATTATTATAATCTGTTATTAACTGGATAATGAGTCATACCTCTAACTGTTCAATGCAGTTATGAGTGTAATAGTGTGACAGCTCAAACTGTATCTGTCTTATTTTGATTTTTAGACCACATCACCTGCACTGTCAATTAATGTTCATTAGTCTGGTAGAAAGACAAACAGATTTTGTGTATGAGGAGAGTAACTTGTATAATTGCCCAGAACTGTGTACAGGATTGTTCATCTGGTGTCTGTTTGATGATGATGATGATCAGGCTGTAGTTCTGTCAGTAACAGCACAGACATTAGTAACATTCGGGGTGTTGTAATATTGTACTTGATCGGTTGTTTCATAATTTAGTGCGTCTGTTCTGCCTTTATTCAGTTCTCTTGTATTTTAACGTGGAGAGTGTAATAAGTCGACAGCGCCCTCTTTTCGCATTGTGAGGTGTTGCATGTGCAGTGTGTCTCGTTTGTGACATAACTGCTTTTCAGCATTAAAGAGTCGCTTTCTGAAATGCTTTCTGATTATATTTCATGACCTTTGCTGAGAGAATCCTAATGTTTTTTTACCATTCTTGTTTATATTTTGTTACATGTGAATTGGGATTAAAAGGGAGCTAATGTAATGGCGGGAGAACTGTGGTGTGTTTTAAACTGGCAGTAGTGTGACGTGTTTACAAGTTGTTGACAAATATTCTGTAAGCTAACCCGTTTATTAAAGAATGGTTATTGGGACCTGAGAATTTCAGTCTTATGTAAATGCTGTTATTGCTATTAGTACTATTACCAAGTGATATATTGTGTGATTAATGTAAGTTATATAATATTCATATACATATTTAGGGAAGGTGATGTAGAGGTGACTGGCCCTACTGCACAATATTGTGTGCTCAAAACCATATCAGTTTCAAAATATGAAAAGATCTTCAATGCTTTAACACATTCAAATGTTTTGTTGTTTGAATTTCATTTTAACGATCAATGCAGTGACGGCTTTTAATTGTATATATTTTTATGTAAAAATGGTTCTTAATGAAAACTTCCAGCTTTTCTATATATTTTTTTCTGTCTATTTTATCTATATACTGTATATTTGTACATGATCAGCTCTTGATGTTTATATCAGTTAGGTAAACACTATTCCTCATGTTAAGATGGTTCCAGGAGTCACCACCATTTACAGTATAGGGAAACGGAAATGGACGTTCAGACCAGGTGGAGGCGTCCCTACTACAGTTCACATCGATGTTCACATCAATGAAGTCACTCTTTATTTTTCTGCATAATAATGTGGCTGCTAATCTTCACAACAGCAGCAGCTGTGTGTTCAGACCAGAACCATTTCATATGTCAAGCTGTTCAACACCTGCACTGAATCTGAATCTGTGATGTAATCTGCACGGCACTCTTCATGATGTCAGGAATGTAATCAGCTGTAATGCCAAAGGCAACATGAGACACTTTCACCCTGCAGTACTGTTTGCAGGTCATGCATGTTTGCATCTGGTCAACATCTTTCAGACGTTCTGACAGTAAATATCACTGGCTGCATGTCTTCTTTTATGGCGTAAAATCAGATGAATGAAAGCTGGGAACTAAACCATGTTGTGATGTGTTTGATAGTAAATGCATCATTACTGCACTGAGAGCAGAGCCTGTTGAGGCAGATCTCACTTCTGCACAGCTTATCAACAGCAGATATGAGCCCTTCTAACTAATTACTGATTGGTAGACGCTACATCACAGATGTTTCCTCAGAAAAATGCCCTCAGTCAAAACCCAAAAGCATTAAACAATTTAACAACGTAGCTGAGGACTTATACAGTCATTAATCAGTTAATTTCAGCTTCTTTTAAATGATATCAGTTTGTTCAAATGTTGCCAGGAAAGCTTTAGCTGCAGAAATATTTTTAAACCCGCTTTAAACTTTGTGGTTAGGGAAATGAGTTAATTAGGTTAAATACATCATTTACTCCCCTCACATTTTCACATGAAATTAAAAAACAGCAGGTTACTTTTATCTGGTCAGCTAGGAGGGAAAAATTCCACATTTCTCTCTTCATCCAAAACAAACATCTGTGGTTTGTACAGTGCTGGACGTTTGCTTATACAGAATATGAAGTGTCAAAAATGTGTGACACATCTTAGTTACTCCAGGTAGTGATTTCACATCTATAAAATGAAACAGTCACTAATTGACTGGAATTAAAGCCCCCATACAGTCAGAGACAGTAAACAATGATCTAATTATTACAGTGCATTACAAATCATCAGGTATGCTGAAACACCATCCACTTTATGATTAATTGAGAGATACATTTTATGCAAGCCAAACAAACAAACTGTCAAACAAAAGTGTTAGTTAGGGCTCATGTTTCGTGATTGTATTAATAAGACATGACAGCTATTATGAATATTATGGAGCTTCTAAAAGATCTTCTAGAAAGCACCACGACAAAAACATGTGAATGGCGATTTGAATCGAGGAGATTTGAATGTGTTTATTGCTGTTAACATTAAAGAGAGATCAAAGTGAATGAGAAAACATTCCCAACACAATGTTGGTGATCGTGATCATCAGTCCAGTAAATGATCTCAAAGTGATATGCTGGGGCAGAGCACAACAGATCCTTTAAGAGGATCAGATCTCTATTCCCTCTGCTTTTCTAAGGAACACGCCACCCAAACAGGAAAATGCAGTTCCTCCAATACTGCAGTGCAACAGTAATATCTCTTTTAATCTTATACATCTCTATTAATTACAGATTGTAAAGCTCA
>JAZGTI010016177.1:0-12940 GCA_036877585.1 Botia kubotai
GGTGAGCGAAAACATTTGGCAATATAGTGTGTGTATATTAAGAAAACTGAAACTGTTATACTCGCATGACAATGTAGGATGACAGTCCATATCATAATGGTCTTAATAGCCCAGCATAATTGGTGGTTCCCTTCTATGATATCTGGGATATTTATGTTCACCAGTTTGATCTGAGGGCCAACAAACAAGATAGATATTTTTAGACATTCTTGTAAGAAAGTAAAAATATCTTTTTTGTGGCAGAATCAAGAATTAACAGTAAAATCGTTGTGGGTTTGGCGGGAGATTAGGACCAATGCTTCTAAAGCTTTAAAAGGAATATTCACAAAATTATACAGTTTAGAAAGTTATAGTTTATGTTATCCTGTAACAACTGGAACATAACAGCACATAACAGCAAGAGCCACAGAGAAGGGAGCAGTTGCAAACTTTGTTAGATCCATTCTCTTGGACGATGAAATTGACAATGTATTAGTTATAAAAAAAGTAAATTTGAACATGAGCTTCCTGGACCCTGATTGCTTGTGTGCACTCACACTAAGAAAAAAGCCACTGGTCAAGACTCAATACAGTAATAGATTATGCTTTAGTTTGTTTTTCACTAAATCCATCCGTATGCCCTTAGAACACTTAGAATATATGTCACAAGATGCATGGAACCATTTTATAAAGCTTTGTGCCATTGTGGGCACAAAACCCACAACCAATTTTGAGATAAACAGAGAGGTTCGTCTCCTGCTCAAAGCAAGAGATGCAGCCTTCAGGTCTGGAGACCGGGAGGTTTACAGCTCAGCCAGAGCCAATCTGAGGAAGGGTATTTGCCATGCCAAATTCGCATAGAGGCAAAGTACTGAGGAACACTTCAACTCCTCTGACCCCCGGTGTTGTGGCAAGGCCTACAGACTATCATGGACTACAAACCACCCAGCACTGTGCCTCCCTCCAGCTGTGCCTTCCCTTTCCTAATGAGCTCAATAAGCCTGTCTATAGGGATGAGGTACAACGCCTGGCTGTGTGGTGTGCCACCAACAAACTGGATATAAACACCAAGATAACCAAGGAGATCATTGTGGACTACAGGCAGACTAAGAGCCATGCACCAATGGAGCTGTAGTGGAGCATGTGTCGAGTTCCTTGGCATCCACATCTCTGACTTCATCTGGTCCCTAAACACCCCCAACCCTGGTCAAAAAGGTGCAGCAGCATCTTTATTTATTATGGAGTCTTAGGAAAGTTCACCTGTGCCCAAGAATACTCATGGACTTCTACTTGCTCTACGTCAGAAAGCAAAGCACTCCAACAGGTGGGCAAGGAACATCATCAAGGATGCCTCCCACCCTAAGCATGGACTTTTATCCTCCTTCCATCTGGCAGGCGTTACTGCAAGTAGGCTCAGAAAGAGCTTATTGTCTGAAGATGTGACCTTGCTGGACTCCACACCACCAATCTAATTACACCTGCACTGGTTCCAGTACTTTACGAACATATTGTGCAAATCTGACTAGGGCAAATCTGTACACTGTCTAAACTATCACACTGTGCACTACCAACAGAGTACTGTACAAAGCACTTCTACGTCACGTTATTTACACTAATATTTTGCACATACTGTATATTGTTTCAGATTGTCATTTGCACACATAACCATCTGAATGCACACATAACCATTTGTATATCTATGAACACCACAAAACTCTGTTTAAGGATGTCTCGTTCGGGACATCAGAGGGATGCTTTCCTGTAGCTCAGTAGTTAGAGCATGGCGTTAACAACGCCAAGGTCATGGGTTCGATCCCAGGGATTGCACATACATATAGTATAATGCAATGTAAGTTGCTTTGGATAAAAGCGTCTGCCAAATGCATTAATGTAAATGTAATGTAAATGGATGCGATGGGGGGACAACTCATACTTTAAGTGGTATGCTGACAACCTATCATTGTCAACTCAAGATCCATTTTGTTTATATAAGCTTTTAGAATATGGAGCAATTGTTTAAAATAATTAACACACAAACAACTGTATTACTGGTGATAGCTAACAGAGATAGCTTACCCAATAATGAAATGAAATGCTATCATTTACCCACCTTTAAGCCATTCCGAACCTATGGTAAAATAGTTTGAGAAAAGTCTGTGGTTTTGTGTCCATACAAAATAAAGCTATGGGTGCCTCTGTTGGTTAACACATTTTAATGTTTCTCAGTAGCAAAAAAGTCATTCAGCTTTGGAATGACATTATATAAATGGAAAAATTAAACATTTTCTTTAAGTGGTTATAAAATATTCCTTATATGGTAATGGCTTTAAAAAAATTGTTGAGGTAAATTGTCAGTGTATGAAGTTGGCATGCCTAATGAAGCACGCATGTATTAGGTACCAATCTGGTTTTGCCATACCATACTGTGGAGATTCTAAAATGCTTAACATGTGGAAAACATTTAATGTGGCTTAAAGCATTGACAATAATACAAAAAGGCCAAATACAGTATATACTTTATTAATAAAGCATACTATGTGCATACACACAGATAAGCCCGCAACTCGTTAAGCCTTTTCTCCCCAAAGAAGAGTTTGTATTTCTTCAGGAGCTGCAGGCATTAATCATTAGGACGCCTACTCCTTCTCCCCCTCCTTACGTGGTGGTGGTGGTGGTGGTGGAGTTGCTGTGATCTGCTGTGTGCAGTGCAAATTAGATCATTGCCCTATAATGTAGGCCACAGCTCCATAACAGTGATGCTTCACAATTAAATATTTTTGTGCGCATGTATGCGTGCGTGTTGATGTCAATATGAAAAGGCTAAGTATAAACTTTAATAATCAAGCATTCTATGTACAGACATACAGATGAGTCCAGAATGAACGCAACTCATTACACGTTAAGCCTTTTTTCCCCATAGAACACTGTTAAATAGAAAATGTGCCTTAATGCATTAAGACAATGATACAAAAAGAGTGCAAAGGGCCCTATTGTTTTCCTTTATTTTTGTTTTGTTTTTCCACGTTGAGGAAATCTTTCCTTAAAGGGTTTGTGTTATCTTAAATATTGTTGCCGTGTCAAAACAACATTTGAGTGTATTTGAGATGCTTACCATGCTTGAAATAGCATGAAATTTGACACACACGCACACATGAGAGTGGGCATGGTGGATGGGCTCTGTAGCAACCTCTTTTGACTAAAGTGATGGGGTTAGTTTTACCTACAGTCATCAAACTTGGTACATCTTGCTCTCATCAAGCCGGAAAACTTTACATTCATTAGCTCCACCCAACAGGGCACTTATGGTCGCTCAAATGGTGTTGCCATGGTAAGGCAATAAATGAATGGCACAAAAAACAGAAACAGGAAGTGGCTCATATCTGCTGCATGAATCGAGTGATTGCTTTCAAATTTGAACCATATTAGTGCTAGGGACTAATGACATAGAGGTGGCTATTGTAAGTCACTGGAATAGAAAGTGTATTATATTTTCTGCATGCATTGAGTGATCTACATCAAACCTGGGAAATATGTTTGGCGTTTTGGGCTGATAACAACAGTGGCGGAGCCAGAGGGGTGTCCGGGGACATCCGATTGGACACCCCAGGTGCCACCCCAAAATTTTATTTGCTGCTGGCAGTTCCTGATGCTGATTGACATCTCATTTGTCTAAAGAAGTTTTTGAATTTTGCTGGCAACACTGCTCAAGCTATTTTCAAATCAAAGACGAGCCGAAGACAAGAGCATGGTTTCAAGGCAAGACGAATAATAAAACATATCTGAAATGCGTTTTATAGTTTATTATAAGGTTTGTTTGCTGAGTAACGTTTATTATCCGCTGTGTAAGTGAACGAGGCATCGACGACATTCGTATATACAAATATTTTGCTAATATGGGGAAGTAATGTTAGGCTAGCTGTTTGTGTTGAATCAAGGAAGGCACGCTCCCTCAACATGGATGAATTTGTGAAACGTTTTGCCAGTTCTCATCAGAACCGCAGAATTATGTTGTTTTAAACATACCTAGTTTAAGTTTGTAACTGATGACACTAAAACTGTGTTTTTGTTTTCAAATCCAGGTCTGTTTGATGTCTGCTATGTCTAATTGCAGTATTTTTGTTTGGTTGTTTTTTCTTTATGCTAATGTTTTTGTAAATGAACTCAGCATTGTTTTTGCAAATAAAACTTTTGAATTCCTTAATTTATTATTTCAACTTTATGAGTACAGTGCGTGTGTGTGGCCACCCGCTGTAACAATATGTAGCTCCGCCACTGGATAACAATGATGTGGCTATTGTAAGTCAGTTATAGCGCCACTAACTGGCGACATGAAGTGACACAACAGACTTAAAAAGTCCTGAATCATTTTCCTAATTAAACGCATGTGACAGCTATGCATTGTTTTCTGAGAAGCGCCGGTGGGCGATGGCACCGTAGTGACTGGGCCCGTCACTGCTGCTTGCAGCTATATTTCTGTATTAATTCACGTTAAGTGTTGGGAAATTCTTAAGATGTAATTAAACGAGTGGCGTTCGTATTTTGGGCTCATCTGTGCGCATGTACATATTGTGTTGTTAATAAGGTGTATACGCCTGATGAATTTGGCCTATAAACCATTGCCTTAACGCATTAAGTACGTTAAGCGTTATAAAGTTTTTCTATGGGAAAAAAATGCTTAACGCATAATTAAACATTGTATGTTTTATTAATATGATGTTTACTGCATTAAGCCTTTTGTATCATTGTCTTCATGCATTAAGGCACGTTAAGCAGCTTTAAATGAAACCACTCTTCCATCAATAAGAGACCAAAGAGTTGCGGAATTCCAGCACAAAGCAGTCTAACATTAATTATGTATTATACAACTACATAATTACCCAAACAATTCCACCTACCGAGCAAATCAGCTGCAATCAAGTCCGGCTGGTAAACCGGAAGCAACCAGTATTCGGGAAATGACCCTCGCCTATGCAACTCGCATAACGATTTAAATAGCTCAAATGAGCTATCTTGCCAAATGAGCACCAATCATTAACGTCAAATGTCCATTCTCCTCCCCTTTAGGCAAATATAATTATCTATCTTGCCACATGTTTATATTCTGGGCTCATTTGCGTGCCTGCACATAGTATGCTATTAATAAGGTGTATACGAATTTGGGCCATTTTGTATCATTGTCTTAATACATTAAGACACGTTAACAGATTTCTATATAACGGTCTTATATGGGGAAAAGGTTTAACGTGTAATTAAGATATTAATAGTCTGGGCTTATCTGCATGTCTGTACGTAGTGTACTTTAAGTGTATATTGCATTTGGCCTTATATATCATTGTCTTAATGCATTAAGAGGCGTTAACGGTCTCTTCTATATAACGGTTTTCTAAGGTAAGATGCTAACGTAAAAATGTTGTCTTTTCACTTGGATTACGATGTAGTTGTCTTAGCAGTAGACGGTATTAATGGCAAGAGAAATGTGAGAGAAATTTGTTTACTCCTGGTTGTTGGTTTATAAAATTAAGTCACGTGAAGTGTTAGTTTACGTTGAGCGTTTTAGAATCACCCCATTATTGCACCACTAAGAATGTGGTTCACACGTTATAGAAACCCCTAACCACCACCAAACTGGACTTAAGAGAGGTAAAACGTTCTGAAGTACAAGGCACTGAAATTTTTCCTCATCCAAACCACAGGGCGGCAGTAATAAAACACTGTTCGACTAGACAGCTTCTCAAAAGGAATTTAGGCAAAACAATCAAAAAAAGTTCCTAACTCGATCAAGGGGTGATTCCATCCATTTAAAGGGAATTTGCAATTCTACAAAAACAGTCGCATTTATAAAATAGAAAGCTGTACTTCTCTCAACACGTGTAGTAAAACTCTCTAATCTCAGTGTACATTTGTAACGGTAAGATATTGCTTACTAAATATTGTTTACAGCAAGATTAATGCCAGGCGTTATTTTTGTTATGACGTTTTTGTTTTAAATACAGAGTGTTCAATGAACTTCCCTAACCTTCCCCCTCACGTCGGGCCAGTGCTGTCTGTAGTGGACATGCACACAGGGGGAGAGCCGCTGCGCATTATTCTGACCGGGTATCCAGAGGTAAAAGGCGACACCATCCTGGCCAAACGTCGCTATGCAAAAGAGCACCTGGATCATCTTCGCAAAGTTTTAATGTTTGAGCCCCGTGGTCACAACGACATGTATGGGGCACTGCTGATCAAGAGTGAGTTACAAGAAGCAGACCTCGGGGTTTTGTTCATGCATAATGAAGGGTACAGCACCATGTGCGGCCACGCTGTCATTGCACTTGGGCGGTTTGCAGTGGATTACGGTTTGATTAAAGCACCTACTTCACCAGAGACGCAGATAAACATACACTGCCCCTGCGGCCTGGTAAAAGCTTTTGCTCAGTATTCCAATGGGAAAACTGGGGCTGTCAGGTTCCACAGTGTACCAGCCTTTGCATTTGCTACAGGTGAGCAATTTGATTTGATCTTGACAATGGGTCAATTAATTCCTGTATTAATTTCTTAACCGTTCAAATAGTGTTTCACACATAAAAGAATGGTTTGATTTTCTGCCAACCATGTTTTTGTAGATGTGACTGTCTCTGTACCAGGATATGGGTCCATCACTGTGGATATAAGCTATGGCGGGGCTCTTTATGCTTTTGTGAGTGCTGACAGGTTTGGATTGGATGTTAACAAGTCCAAAACCAGGGATTTGGTGGATGCAGCCACTGCAGTGACAAATGCTGTAAAATCACAGGTATTGAGCTGTGAACTTTAATAAAGGGAAAGAAGCATAAGCCACATTGGTTTTTATTAGTCTATTATTTGCCTGTTGTTATTCCAGTAAATTAGTATTCACAGAGATACTGTGTTGCTGTGATAGGTAAAGCTATTCCATCCTGTTAGTGAAGATTTGGCCTTTCTTTATGGTACAATCCTTACTGATGGCAAAGATGCTTTCTCTGAAGAGCCATCTGCTAATGTGTGCGTGTTTGCTGATGCACAGGTACAACCAACATAACTTTGTTGTCCAATCTGACAAATGTTTATTTGAATTCAAATCTGCTAACCATCACAATAGGGAATCAATTATTTTAAGGACAATTACTAATTTTAGTCTTTTCACCATTGAGCCTTTATAATAGAGGTTTGTTGTCAGGTTGATAGAAGCCCAACTGGGTCAGGTGTCACTGCTCGCATTGCTCTTCAGTACCATAAAGGCCTGATTGGGCTGAACCAGATCAGAGGCTTTCAGAGTGGAGCTACTGGATCAATATTCACAGGAAAAGCTATAGAGGTAACTTTAGCAAAGGTGTTCAGTTTCACTTTCAGTTGGTGTTAACTGTTGGTGTGACTCTGCACATCAGAATGGGAAAGAAGTTATTTAAAAATGTAAAAATATTATATAATATAAAATAACACACTTTGTCTTTAATAAGTCTAAATCTGGAATGGCAGTTTATGTGCTTGAATCTGTAACAGTGAACATAACTTATCTTTTATAAAGGAGATCATGTGTGGGGACTTCAGGGCCGTAATAGTGGAAGTCGCAGGTCATGCTCACTACAGCGGAGTAGCCAGCTTTACCCAGGAGAGCGATGACCCCCTGAGTGGAGGCTTTCTTCTGCTCTGACTCAGTTGAGTAAGAGGTTACAACAGATTTGTGCATGATTCCAGTGATACAGTCCCCAGTGCAAGTTTAGGTATGCTTACAAACTGTCTCATGGGGCAAATAAATGTTTGTAAAGGAAAAAATGAAAATCACATTTAAACTACATGCATTAGGACAAGGGTTGTAAAACGTATTAATTACAATAATTAATAATTATAAAATAATAATAGTAAAATGCATGCAAAGATAAAGCTAAGTTTAAGTTTAATGCTTGTATCTTAAACAATAATTGTTTTAAATAAAATTACATTTTGTAAAGGGTATGACTGTGTACATCATCTGTGTACAGTGCTTTTTTTATTTTTTTGCAATGTAAGCAGCAAAGTATGTATGCATGTATGAAGAATGTAAATTAGTGCATAGTTACTATTCAAATGTTATTATAGGCCAGGCTTAAAATGAAACAGTCAGTTTTATACAATATGTAATGGGGTCGCACCAATGGGTGCAACCAAGTAAGGTTGAAGGCCCCTATATGATTACATTAGGAAATGGGTAGTATTAGCTTTACCCTGTTGTTGTAATTGTTAACAATTCCCACCAGGGGGCAGAATCTGACCATGTTTGCCCGAGAGCTTGCCCTAGAGTTTAGTTCCAATCCTACTTCTATACACCTGCCTGCATGTTTTCAGCAGTCCCAAAGACCTTGATTAGCTCATTAGATAAGTCCAGGCTTAATTAGGGTTGGATTAAACTCTGCAGGTCTGTGGATTTAAATTTATCATCAAACAAACAAACACTGGAGTGTTTTAACCAGTGCTTCTGCATGCCATTCATTAACAAATTAAAGGGACAGCATAATAGTAGAAAATTAACTTTTTAAGTTCTTCCATTTATTCTGTTTAGATTCATGTTACAATGGAAGGTTGTATTTTTCTTTAAAAAAAGTCTAAAGGAGGTATTTTACATAAAAAAAGGAAACACCACACATCTAGTTTGCAAATTTAAAAAAATCTGGAGGGACTCCAGATAGGAAGAACATGAGGGAAGAATATTGCTTTAATTCAGTTACTTCAGATTATTTTAAATACACCCACATTTCACATGAAACGTCCCCAAACAGACCAACACTTGACATCAGAAACTGCATTGAATCTGTACAGTGACCATCCACAGTGTTTAGGACAGCAAGGGCCCCAGCGGCCCCTAAAAACACACTTTTCCATTCCAAATTAGCTTGTGCTGGATATCACAAATGCAGTCATCTTACATAATGCACTTTCTTTAATAAGCTACCAATAGCCCTGGTTACTGATGTATATATGCCTTAAAAACGCCATATGTATTACATTGTACCTTTTAAAAAATGACCCTTAGTAGAAAGGGCACCTCTCCCAGCCCAAAAGTTGTGCAGTCACTTAAGCTTTGATATTACACCTTATTAAAATACCTATCCATCACCTTAAAAGCATTAAAAAAGCTTAAATTAGAATAGTTTGAAAATGCTCATGCTTTTATCAGTTATATGTTGTTTGGCATGCTCAAGTCAGTGTTATTTTTGGTGACGTGTTTTGTTACTGTAAGATAAAGAGGGGTTGACAAGATTTTGCCATGTTTCCTGTGTATGGGCAAACAACAGTGAGCCTCTTACTTAAATCCTATCAACATTTGGTTAAACCCACATTTAACGGCATACCTCAGTCTCAATAACCTTGGGTGACTCCAGCATCCAAGGAAACATGCTCCAGCACTCCAAATGAAGTTTATAATTAAGTTGGCAGCCATATTCTTAGCCTTCCTATTATTTAAGAGTCCTTTATCTCTGCTTTTAAGGTTTAAAGTTTCAAAAATTACCTCATTCAAAAATTGACAGTCATTGGGTAAACATACTTTCTTGCACAAACCCAGTATTGTATTTAATCTGGGGAAAGGATAATGCATGTTTTGCAGACATTCACCACCAAAGGATGAATATTTGGTTGTAAAGTGGATCCTGATAATGTGTCATAAGCTTTGTGGTTGGTCAGCTTGACTGCCATTCAGAAGTTAAGCTTGGTAATTGGGCGCTCCCTGCCGGTGTCTGACGTCTGACTGTTCATGCGCTTGCGGTTGCGCTTCATCTTTGACAGATCTTTATCGAAAACCTCTCCTGAACGTAAAGCAGACACCAGGTCGTCAAACTCTCCCCCATCATCCTCTCCGTTCTTTTTGGCTTTCCGGGCATTTCTCTCTTTCTCTCTCTGTTCCTTGAGCTAAAAGACCATCAGAGAGAACATCAGATTTACCTCAGAATGAGGTTTCAGGATACAGGTGGAGAGAAAGTTGAAGGGATTTATAGTTAAACAGTAGATAAAGCTGGACAATATATAGAATATTTAAAAAAGTAATCATGGTATCACATTCAGAAAGAAGTGATTTTAGAGCATACACAATTATCAAAATTAATAATTGATAGCATATATCATGCCTCTAAAAAAATTTTTTTTAGCTTTATTACCCAGCTTCTAATTTTTAGAACACTATTGACGTCCTGCTTAAATTCAAACATATATGTAAAAGATTAGCAGACCTGAGCCTCCATACGTGCCCTTCGCTCCTCCTCCTCTTTGCGACGGCGCATGTTCTCGTTCTCTTGACGGGCCTCTGCAAAGGACTGTAAGAACTGGTCAAATATCCCGAAGAACTCGTCAGGCTGCATCTTATCAGCATCTTCACCAAAGTGCTTGACTGCCTTTAAGAACTAGAGAACACAAACCCTGGTGATTTGAGGGGCATGACATGCTGTGTTGCATAATGACACTGTCTGAATCACCCACAAATGGGCCCACCTCTTCTTCATAGAGATCTTTGCTTCAATTAGAAGCTTATTTATCTGATAACCTTTGGATGTAAACACCTGATTATTTCTAGATTATTGTAAAATTGATGCAGTGTCATCTATTCAGTCATTGTTCTATTCATCATCATATGCAAAAAAGTAGGAGTTATGGGATCTGGCTTTTCAAATATGCCATATCGCTTTGAATAGTGAGTGAAAAAGTGAGGTGAAAGTGATGTGCTGGCCAAGTATGGTGATTCATACTTAGAATTTGCATTTTACCCATCCAATTAGTGCACCTACTAAAGTATTGTGTTATACACACACTGCAAACCATTGCACACACCCAGAGCAGTGGGCAGCCATTCACTGCGGCACCCAGAGGGGTACCTTACCCCAAAGGGAATCTTGCTCAAGGGCACCTCAGTTGTTTCCTGCCAACATTGGGAATTGAACCCTCTTGTTACAAGTCTAATTTAAGAAATTAGAATTATATAAACAATTATATTTACAGTTAGCCACGCTACTGTACGTCTTATAAATTTGCATTATTATTATTATGTATTTCATGTATTTTATAATGTTCCTTTTTTATCTTTTCTTTTTCCTTATTTCTGTACTCAACTAATGTTTCTAAAACTTTTTCTGTAAAGCTGCTTTGCAACCATGCAAAATTGAGAATACACACTTGATTTGAAAACTTGAATTAAACAAGCAGTAAGTGTTTTAGTAGCAAATTCAGGTTTTTACTTGTCCTGTCAACACTACTGGCCCCACCAAAAATATTTTTAATATTTCATTTTTTAAATTTCATTTTGTGTTACTTATTTAAATTTTTTCAACCTATTCTGACAGATGCATTAAGCCATTTTTGCAACTAGTTATCTAGACACATTTAAGCAAACACAATTTGCAACACCATCCCTTGATTTCTTACAAATATCCAAACAGATAAAGTGACAACAAACAGTTTCATTAACACTGGGCCTGTCCTTTTGTTGAACCCTTCGAAGCAAGAGTTTTATCTAACAGTTTCTTTTTGTATTAATGCACAGCAAAGAGAGATTAAAAACAAAGTACAGTTAAATTGTCAGAAAGTAGCCTAACAAGCTTTAAGGGTCTAGTGAACTTCCAGTATATTAACTGTATAAAACATACTGTTGGTAGTTATCTGAGAACTGGTAGCCAAGCATAAAGTGGTTCTCCAGTGACTAATTACAGCTTAAACACAGGGGACTGGAGTCTTGCCATGGCACTGTGGCTGCCTCGTGCCGCCTCACCACAGGGGAGGAGGCCTAGCCTTCCCACAGTGCCTTTGATGTGCCTTTATCACTGCCATATGAAACGGCTCCTTTGTGGTGCTGCATGTGCCTGAGCCAAGGGGCATGTTTTTCCTTTCCCCTGCCTTTTTATCTCTTCTTATCTGTCTATGACTATAGAACAGACTATAGAACTAAGTACAGCCTTGGACTAAAGGTCTAAGTTAGGTTGGAGCTAAAGCCTTTCTGTTATGAATTGCTATGGATTCCAAGAGTAGTGAAGCTTCCTTGTCATATTTGTACTGGAAAACTAGTCAAACTAGTACAACATTGTAAACTTTGACACTTCGACACAAAAACGGTTTCCCTTTACAGGACACAAAAACTGTCTCTGCACAGGACCCTCAAAAGCAATAAGAGTTTTATGTCCTGTTCTACTTCTGCATCCTGTGGGGCCCTCAGGGGCCAGGGAAAGTTCCAGGGTTACTACATAGGAAGTGTTCACAGTGAGAGTTTAAAGGTCAACTCATGCATGCAGCAGGGGACAGATGGTAACTGAAACCTGTTTCCACAGCTGTTCTTTTAAGAAAGCTAAGCAAGCACCAGGATGCACACCTTAAAGATACACATACAAACAAATACAATCCTCCATGCACATCCTTACCAGTTCTTTGGCCTCATTGAGGGAGTCTTCTACATCAGAGAAACTGAAACTGGCCACTGTAATGAACTGGCTGACCACAGACACAAACTTGTCTCCATACTCCTGAGGACACTTTTTCTGATATTCTAACTCCTGCACAAAAGAGCCATTTTAAAAATCATAAGATAGTCATAAGATATAATTATAAGATGAAAATGTTCTTAAAGAGGAACTTACACTTTCTACACTCTTTAAGCCACTACGAAGATTATTGATCTCCTTTTGCAATTCAGTCATGCTGAAAAGACGAGATCACAATAATTTTATATGTAATCATCCCATAAACCTTTTTCTTGTTATTTTCACATTGTTCTTTTAAAAAAATCTTTAAAAAAAAACAGAAAAACAAAGAAAAGACTTAGGAAGGTACACCTTTTAGAACATGTACAAATAAAGATAATTGTAGATGTTTAACTGCTATTTGAAGCATTTGGTTCGCTAAATGAGGGCTTAATTAACTATTTTTTTTGAAAACCTGAAATTATTTTTCCCTTATTTTGTCGGTAGCTTATAATCAGCCTATGTGTATTCCGACTCATTTTGCCAGGTCA
>JAZGTI010016178.1:0-12940 GCA_036877585.1 Botia kubotai
GTGTTTGGCAGTTAATACTCTGTGTCACGTTCATCTTCACTAGACAATAAACAGATGCAGTGAAAGCTCAGATGAAGCACCAGTGTGGAGTTTCACATCTTCTAGAGCTTCTCCTGCTGAAGAGAAATTCTGTCAGACGTGTGTAATGACGCGCGAGGCTGATGAAAATAATGTGGGAGGGAAATTCTTCTCCTGAGCATGTATCTGTCCTGTTCAATTACACTGCAGTCTCTCCCTCACACACACACACACACTCAATGATGGGAACACACCCAACAACACAAGCTTTTAAATAATTATTAAGTTCCAAATCTGTAGGGTGTGTTTTTAAAAGCTCTTCCTCTTGAAACATTTATAGCTCTTTCAACAGATCCTCCGGCCTGTTTGAATGCACATGTGAGATATCTGTCCAGCTGGCTCTCTGAACTCGCCCGGCGCTGATCTCTCTCGGATCACAGGTTAGAAGAGGTGGGGCTTGCTGACCTGTGCATGCTGATTCATTACAATGCACAGGCAGTCTGCAGTCTGTCATTTCTTTTGGTTTAAAAAGAACAAAAATCAGTTGAGCATTATTGTGGAACATTGTGGTGTCGTGACTTGCTCTGATATTTGATTATCTAATGCAGTAATTCCTGAGATTTGTAAGTGTCCAGTGGTATATGAATAATTCTGTAAAAATCTGTATATTATCTGTAGTATTATTATCTGTAGAGATAATAATACTTCTTGCATAAACCTGCAGTGTCTCTCAGTTTCTCTTTATTACAGTGATGATTGTGATTTTAGAAGTTCTTTACAAATCTTACCTGCATTGCTATATAAGGACAATGACGTAACCCAGTTTTAGCTTGCACACAAATTTCCTCTCGCCTCCGAGGAACATCAGCAGAAAATATTCTGGGTCATCTGTGCTGCGGCCACACGCTCCCATGATGCATTGTGCAGCGGAGTCAGCTGAGCAAGCTCTGCGTTTATGCTTGACTGCGCTCGTCTGCCAGTCACTGCGCTGTTTGTGTTGCACAGAACTGCATCTGCTGCAGTGGATTTTGTAGTCTGTACACTAGTGTAACTTTGGCTCATAGAAAAGATATTTCCTCTTTATGTCTCAGTTACTTCTCCTAGACAGTGATGAGAAATAGAGAGCACACAGAGACATCTGAGTAATCTCACGTTACTGCACTATATTCTGTTACATATGTTCTATACTGCACTACTGTAAGATATTGTTTTGGCATAAATTTGGAAAATATGACCTCAGTTATCATAAAAATGCTATAGTCTAGCTATAGTCAAGCAGATGTCCAATATATTTTCCTCTTCTTCTGTTATCTAATAAGAAAAAGATCCGACTCGCTGTCAGAATCTCTTCGTCTCAGACCTGCTGCTGTGTTTGTTTTTAACAGACTCTGAACAACACAAGGAGACCACAGAAACGAGTCCTGGCTGTGTTCTACTCCACACTGTGTGTTTTGTGCTCAGTTTGCAGTTTCTCTGTAGGTGTGAAATATCTATTGTTTCAAGTTACAAACCATGTACATTTTGTGACATACTGTTGTTTAAAACATATTTAAACACATACTGTTTAAATATGTCTGGATGCAGAGGCCAAGAACTCTGTCTGCATCCAGACACACTCCTTAAGTTATCAAGGAGAAGGTGACCACCTACCTGTCTGCTCATGAGTGTCTAGTCCTTACATTGTGTTTGCTCTCAAAGCTGCAAGATTCATCCCCGTTCACGCAGAGGAACGTTCCTCTATTACAATCTTTAATCACAGTTGAGAGGAGGAAAAATCTGACAGAGAAACTGAGCTGCGTTTAGCCTACAAGTGAACACACACTTGTTTGACCACAGTAATGGAGTTGTTCTGAAAGACAGCAGCAGAAAGTGATTAGCTTGTGTTTGACAGCTGCTCAGAGGAACTGCTGGAAAGGAAAGTTTTTTGAGTTCTTACATTTCAGTGGAAGATTATGACGACAAACATTTTTGTTCTTTGGAAAAACATCCACTGATAAATTATTCATAATTATACCAGAAATGTGCATTAAGAAAATACGAGTTTCCTGTCAACATTTAAATGTCACGACTCATGTTTCTGTTGCTTCAGAATGCTTGGAGTACTGTACTGTACTGTACTGTATTAGACTACCACACAAATTGTGCCTTTGTTTTAAACATGCAGTGTATATGTACTGTGGACACATGCTGATTTTCACCTGCAAGAGAAGTAGTGCAGTATGTTTTGTGGGTCCAAAACAAGCAACAACAGGCTGACAAATAAGAATCAACAGCCAGCATCTGTATGCAAGAACTGACTTTCTTTATCACTCTCTCCTGAGTGCTGCATGTGTGTGTAGCTCCTAAAATATACATACACTCGCTCGCAGCATTTTCTGAGCCCAACCACAGCCAGTGGTGAGAAAGCAAAGAGAAGAGAGAATTTAACTGAGTTGAGCTCTTAGATGTTTTTATATTTACATAAATTCTTCTTCATTGGGCCTAAATATACTGTAAACAGGTTGACACAGAACCAGCATCTCTGTTTAGAACTTAAGTTGTTCTTCTACCAATAATGGGATTTGATGGAGATTATACACAGGTCAGAAGTCAGTTATGAGAGTGTGATTGTCAGAACAGCAACCATCTAGTAGACGGCTCGTCCCTGTGGAGTGTGTGGAGTGAGGGAATCATGTACTGCATATGTTAATCCAATCCAGTTACCCATAATTGAATGTCTCCATTTTGCTCCTAATCAATAGTGACTCTGTGAATGAAGGCTTGGTGAGGGAATGAACTGGCTGCGATTTGTGTCATCGATGACGTTCTTGTCATGCGTGGGAGACAGGAAACCACCTGCGAGCTGAGAGCTTCTTCCAAAGCGCCCATCCAGTTTCAATGCACAATCAAATGATTTCTGCTTATTGATCAGCTCAGTGGCTAAAAGAGACACAGATAACGTGTCTGGATGAAGAGAACTCTCTGTGGTTATTAGATGTTGGTGGATGTTCATTTTTTCAAACAGAAATCACCTTTGGGACCGACAGGCTGGAATAAACACAGCAGAAGTCAGTGACTGATCTCTGTGTGTCTCATGAGGCACTTTAATTGACTTATAAATGACTGTATTTAATGAAGCTGTGTGTCACTAATCTACAGACTGTGCAGAAACAAACACTCAATCACACTGTTAATCTGAAGATGATTCATCCTCCAGAATATAAACCACAGTCAGTAGCTGAGAGGGGCAGATGAGTTCTGACCTTTCATTATTCACACGTCTCCTTTGATATTTTCTTTCACTGTTTGCAAATTCTGTTTAAAGTTTTTTCTAGGACACTTATCCTAAAAAGTATCAAGAGGTCAAAGGTCATGAAGGCATGTTTTATACATGTTTTATGAAAACATGTATTTTTTGTGACTACAGTATAAGTTTACAGTATAGTTTCGCAGTAGTTGTAGCAGTTGTTTTTAAAGTAGCTGCTGTTTCTGAGCACTGTGTTGTATGATACATTACTGTTTGTTGTATGTACAAATAACTTCAAATATCCTCTCGTATGCATCAGACAGGATGTGTAAATGAATCGCTTCAAGACATGATTTATGTCTTGTATTGTCAGAATGGGGTTCTATGGTGACTGTCAGCTAGAGAAACATAAAAAGATGTGAAGTCCAAAAATAACAAAATCCTAAACTGATGTTTTTTTTCTTTTGTTGTTTGTCTCTTTTATATCACATCACTTTGGGCCCATTTACTTGCTTCGTGCTGTGGTGGAGACAGAGAGGAGACAGCAGTGAGACAGTGGGGGAGAGAGAGTCTTTGTGAGACTGTAGGGTCAGCGTTTTCCAGCTGGTGAGTGTGAGAGGCCCGGGGGACTGCAGCAGTTTCCTGTGAAGAGCGTCGCTTGTCGTCTCTCTGTAATCGATTCCAGGTACCGCTGAACCATATTCTAAAAAGAAGGATATTAACTGTCAGCACAGCCCACACACACACACACACACACAGGAATGAGGATGAAGTAAATTGGCCCTCAGGAAAGCTCTCGTCTTGCATGTTGGAGTGGGTCTGAGGACAAATGAACGACGCTGTGTCCTGCTGTGTCTAATACTGCCACTCTTTGGATCAATATTTCTGTTCTTTCTTTTTAATTTAATCGCATGTTCTGCTCTCTCTGTACCTGCACATACTGGCTCTCCGTGCATTGATAATCAATCACATATTTGAAAGGTTATAAAAGAGCTTTAGATCAAACATCTGTGAGCTGTACTGCTGTTGGTGTGAGTAGTGTGTATGTGTGTGTGTTTACTGTGTGAATCAATATACTGTTCTGAACTGTGAATATTGGGTTCTAGAGTCTCTATAGAATTCTGCTCTTTCTGATTATAATGTTCTACTATGTCTTACTACAGTTTCTTGTGTGTTTGATTACATGTTTTTTGTATCTGTTTACAGGGTTCTTGTGTGTCTGATTACAGGGTTTTTGTGTGTCTGATTACAGGGTTCTTTTGTGTCTGATTACAGGGTTCTTTTCTGTGTGTTTACAGGGTTCTTTTGTGTGTGATTACAGGGTTCTTTTGTGTGTGTTTACAGGGTTCTTGTGTGTGTGATTACAGGGTTCTTTTGTGTCTGATTACAGGGTTCTTTTGTGTGTGTTTACAGGGTTCTTGTGTGTGTGATTACAGGGTTCTTGTGTGTCTGATTACAGGGTTCTTTTGTGTGTGATTACAGGGTTCTTTTGTGTGTGATTACAGGGTTCTTGTGTGTGTGATTACAGGGTTCTTTTGTGTGTGATTACAGGGTTCTTGTGTGTCTGATTACAGGGTTCCAGTGAGCACTAATAAATATGAATCAGTAGGTCGTTATACTGTTATTGGTGCCATATAGACAATCGTGGAAAAATATCATGTGATATAAATTGATCATGAGAGTTTGAAGATTTTGATGCTGTTTGAGTCTCTAACAGTCAGACACTCAGCTGTAGATCTCTGGTTTTTATTTGATTTCAGACAGCTGCTTCACCATATAGACACAGAAGTGCTCATAGATTACTGGGCATCTGTATCTGTTGCCAAGTACTTTTATAAATCAATAAGTATAAACAAACAAATACAGAGAAAACATATGCGAAAAAGAGTGATTCTGTGTATATGTGTGTGAGATATGTTCTACAGCCGTGTGTGTGTGTGTGTGATGTATTCTACTGGTGTGTGTGCTTCAGTGATGCAGTAAGGGTGAGATTCTGCCGTCTGGATTAGAAAAGATGCTGGTAATTCAGTGAAGCACAGCGTATCTACAGCAAAATCACTGCTCACACACACACTGACAGTAATATATCCTCACACATCACACAAACATTCACAAGTGTGTGTGTGTGTGTCCAGCAGAAGACACATACAGGTCATAACAGTATACTTCCACAGGTCACACACACATGCAGCACAAGTGTTGTGTAGCTTCCTGTCTCTGTTAACATGACACCTCCACATTCTGCTCTTACTGTAACTTAACTGCTGATATTGACCTGTTGAAATTGGATCTTGGCTTTTGCCTGGCGCTGATGTGGATGTTTACAGACAGATTCTTTGTCTGAGAGCTGTATGTCCTTGAGTGTGAGCAGCAGAAATCAGCACGCACACACTGAGACACTGATGCAGGTGAATCGACACACAAACAACATCCTCATCTTATTACTCTTACAGTGATTTCTAAACATGTTTGTTATTCATTGAAGCTTTGACTCTGATGTAATGATTACATGAGCCTGTCAAATGCTTAAAGTGCCATAATGAAAATCAGAATTCATATTCACTAAATTTATTTATTCACTAAATAAATGTTTAGTGTGGAAAACGCACAGAAACATATTGATCAGAGATCAATGATCAGAATTCATATTCACTAAATTTATTTATTCACTAAATAAATGTTTAGTGTGGAAAACGCACAGAAACATATTGATCAGAGATCAATGATCAGAATTCATATTCACTAAATGTATTTATTCACTAAATAAATGTTTAGTGTGGAAAACGCACAGAAACATATTGATCAGAGATCAATGATCAGAGCACTGCAGAGCTGTGAAAGACAATCACAGATACAGTTCTTTTTCTTTTTCTTTGAATAACACAATTAAACGAGGGACATTGTGGCGAAGCGCTCAGAGTGTCTGTTCGTCAGACTAAAGAGCCGTTGTGCCTTTGATAGAGGCACTGTTTAATCTCTCTCTGCTGGCAGGTCTGTAGTATTAACACACACCACAACGCCTGCAGAACTGAGCAATATTTCATGTAAAAATGCTCTTGACATGCTATTAAGGTGAATTAGCTTGAGCCACTTGACTGTAAATGTTCTGATTAAGCCGTGGTGTGTGTGTGTTTGTGTGTGTGTGTGTTTGAGTGTTTGAGTGTTTGTGAGGTATTTGTGTGTGTGTGTGTGTGTGTGTGTTTGAGTGTTTGTGTGTGTGTGTTTGTTTGTGTGTGTGTGTGTGTGTGTGTGTGTGTGTGTGTGTGTGTGTTTGAGTGTATGTGAGGTATTTGTGTGTGTGTGTGTTTGAAGTGTGCAGAGAGGATTGTGTAAGTGGCTTGACTCGTGTTTTTCTAAAAACAGGAAGTGAATGACTATTGTGTGTGATGATGTGACTTGTGTGATCACACAAAACCATCTCCTGGACCACCAGCAGCACAGGTTCTGGATGTTTCCCTCTGACACACCCATTTCACCTGCTGAAGAACTTTACTGACAGGAAGCACACTGTCTGAGGTGAGGAACACAGTGTAAATCCATTCACAGATTTTCTGTTGCTACACTGATAAAGCTCATTAGAGTGATGTTCACTCTTGACTGAGTGAATACAGACTGTGGCTTTGAACCTCTGTTAAACTCTAGAGGAGTGTGTCTCACTGCTTTTATCTTCAGTGTCATTATTAAAGCTGACTGTTCTGAGAGTGACACTGGTTACACGTGGGTCTGCAGCTCTGTCTGTCTCACACACACTTGCATAACAGTGTGAAGATTGGATGCAGGTGCCAGGCTCACCCTGTTCTCCTCTTCCCTGATCTTTTATTTCACTGTTGTAATAGCCAACGACGCAATTTTGTTACTCGCTGTACAAAAGGTTCAGCTGAGACGTGACAACCTAAAATAACGAGCGTGTTAGCAGACAGATGCTGGGCTGGAGGACGACTAATGGAGGAAAAGTCTGATGATCAATGAATCTGCCTCAGCTGGGCATGTTATTTGAGCTAACATGTGTGGAGAGCTGACAGCTCGCTCAAATGCTCTCCTTTCATGATGCAGAAAGCACAGGATAGCCAGACAGAGGCCAGTCCATTCAGAGTCCATTCTAACACACACGTTCATTGACCAGAACACTTGTACACACCTGTAACTAAAACATATTCTGACACTTCTACAGGTGTAAAGCAGCCTGTCCGTCTATCTGTCCGTCTATCTGGCTGTCTAGTGCCTGTCTCTAGCTGGTTTTCTGACCCATAGTCTAATGTTTTTTTGCAGTTATGTGCATTGTATGAAGCAGGTGGGACAGCAGTGAGTGTATCACAGGTCAGAGGTCATTGTGTGAAGCAGGTGAGACAGCAGTGAGTGTATCACAGGTCAGAGGTCATTTATATGTACAGATGTAGCTGACACGTTAAACACGTTATCCCATCATAAACATTCTGGAAGTCTGTATGTATGTATGTGTATGTATGTGTATGTCTGTCTCTCTCTGTTGCTCTCTCTCGCTCTCAGCAGCAGTGTTTTTGTGGAGAAGAACACAAGCTCTTCACATATGGTCATCCTCTGCTCTTCATCCAGCGTTCTGTTCCTGCTGTCTGCCAGTGTGGAGAAACTGAGACTGCCTCATTGTTCACTTGAGTCTTCTCTAAAGGTGCTGTGTCATTTTCTTTTATGATTCTTCAGAACGTTTAGAATTCTAGCTCATATAACACTGGACACAGAAGTGACACTAACAGTACTGATGTGTTTGTACAGAGAAGTGATCTGTGTATGATCAGATCACTGAAGACTGATGAACTGTAATAAACCAATGATGTGTAAACATGTTACTGTAAAACACTGCCAGTTTTTAACAGCAGCTATAAATAGATCATATATCAATCACAGAGTCCTGGAGAAATGTCCAACATTATGATCCAATTACAATGTCATTTAATTCAAGCTGTTTTAATGATTTAGCCTTTCATCAAAACAGACATATAAAACAGTTATTAATAATAGAACTGACTGCGTTTAAGATGAAGATCTAGCAGATCTATGTTGTGAAATCATGGTTTGATCCAACATCTTGATCATCTTAAAGCCTGTGACCAGTGAAGCTTGGAGGAATTTAATGTTTCTAAATTGCACAACATTTCTGTGTGTGTGCGTGTGTGTTTACTTAACCATATACTGGGAACAAATTGGTATCCGAAAGTTAGCAAAACTTGGCAAATCTGAACAAAACCTCCTTGGGGGCGTCCTTATTTGTATATATGCTATAAAAATATAATAAAGTTGCAAAATAGTTTTTTTTCTTATAGGTTTTGATTTTGGGTAAGGTTACATTATATTGTTTATAACTGTATAAAAACAATAGAAGTCTATGGGATGTCCCCATTTAGATTTAAGTGTGTGTGTGAGTGTGTTCACAGTTTCCATAATGCTCTCTCTCACCTTGAGACAACCTTCCTAAACTGTGCGGTCCATCAAGGCGAGGTAGCGTAACATCCTGCAGTCTGTCTGTAGAAACTCGATCATCAGTCATCTGGCTGGTGGCATGTTTATATGCACCACCCAAAGTTCACTTAGTAACATTGCACACTGACACACTTTAAAAAGCAGAAAACTGATTAACAAATCACAACACTAAAAGAAACTCCGCCTTCCACTTAAATAAGCCAATCATCTTTCAAATTTCACATTAGCTGGACTTGCCTGAAAAATACATGTTTTTCTGGCTAATTTAAGTTAAACCAGCTAGCCAGCAGTCTGTGATGAATTGATTTCAGATGTTGAACATACGTCAGATTGGATGATGTTGATCTTCAGAAAGCTGGAGTGATTAACTGTCGGACACTGACGGTTTGTTCATGTAAACAGAAAAGTGTTTCTCACTCACGCGCTTTCTGCTGCTTCTGTAATTATTTCTCTGGTGACGCAGCACTTCTCAACAGATGGCGAGTTTGGCTGCGCTCTGCAGTCCTGCACGTCAGCTCCATTCTCAGTCTGACGCGTTCTAGTTGAAGCGTCCGGCAGCGAGCAGCCAGAGATCTGTGCTCTCAGATCTTCTGCACTGAACGAGCTCACAGTCTTTGATTTGTTTCAGAGACGACAGCAGGAGCTCAGTGAAGCTGCATCACGTTCAGAGTGGAGACCTCCTGAAGGGTCTTCTGCCCTGAAACAGGGTGGGCATCCATAAAGATGATCATCGAGTGGTCTGCAGGTGATCCTTGAACTGTGTTCCAGTGTTAGACCAGTAAAATGAGGCAATGCTTTGAACCAGAGACAGATCTTAAAAACACTGTGTGTGCATCATCATCATCATCATCATCATCTCCGAGGGGAAGCTGTTGTTGCTCTTTACAAGCTTCCCAATTCTCATTGTCCTTCATTTATAAATCAACTTTGTCTCATGTGTTTCTCCTTCAATTATTTTGGAGAAATACACAGACACAAATGACTCGATTGTTGACACAGTAAGTATGTAGAATTTAAAAAATGAGTGTTATTAATTTATATAATTTGGTGAAGACTTGGATGGAAAATGTTTGAATACATATTGATATTTTTTACATATTAGCAAATATGTGACTTTTTTCCAGATCTCTTCTGAAATTCTAGAGAAGATTTCTGTGGTGTTCTTTTCTAGA
Organism: Botia kubotai; assembly: GCA_036877585.1. NCBI lineage: Eukaryota > Metazoa > Chordata > Actinopteri > Cypriniformes > Botiidae > Botia > Botia kubotai. Next base: position 9,871 of record JAZGTI010016178.1, read on the forward strand.
GAGACATCTAGAATCTTTCACTCTCTGTTCAACCTACATTTTGTTCACTGTGGTCTAGGCGAAAGATCAGAGTTATCAGAGAGATGTAATGTGTAATTGTTTGTTCTGCTGTGGATATATTGTGCATTCTGGGACAGCCTCACTGAGATCATTTAGTCCTGTAAGAATTTTAATGTGACACTTTGAGCTCATATTGAGATCTTGTGATTGCAGGCTATGGTATCTGAGTCATATTTGAGATATTACACAGACATCTGTTCTTCTATGTGCATGTGTACATGCGTGACACCCACATGCTCATTTACCAAACCCAAACTAACCCAAATCCTCAGACAGTCGCCCACCCAGCACTCTGTAAACAGAGAATTACTGGGCCAGTGTCTGAATCTGCTCTCACTGTGAGTTCTATAGATGAAAGATCACTGCTGCTTCTCCTGCTGAAAGCTCTGATGACTCTCACAGACGAGTGAAGTCATGTTCAAACCTCCCAGTGGCTCCATTAACTGATTTGTTTATAAAAGACAGACAGACAGACAGACAGGAAAACGGGATAGACAAAAGACAGTGAGAGAGAGAGAGTGGGGGGGGGTAATAGGTGAAGGCATATGTTTTGCACATTAACACTTGCGCACACACACTTCTGTAACTTGCTCATAACCTCAATGTGTGTATTGAGCACAACCGCCCTTAACCAGGAGTTAATCACCTGTCACCGCCTGAGGGCATGTGTGTGTCAGAGCTGTGCCTAAAACATCACGCACACTACATACATATACAAACAGATCACATTTTACCCAAAAACTATTTCTGTTTCTCATTGAAAAGCTTATTTTCTTTTATTAATCTTATTAAACTTGTTTTAAAGTCATGTTATTTTTTTGTGCTGTTTTGTCATGTTATTTTTCCATGCTGTTTTGTCATTTCACTTTATTCACTTTATCTCATTAGGTTGATTCTCAGAACGGTAATGTTCATTTTTTACTGTGATTTTCTGTTTAAATATTACCACTGCATATTACCATGATGTATAAATCAGCATCACTTCATAACACAAACATTTATTTAGATTTACAGTAAAGACTGAGAGAATAATAAATATTTTATTTTTTTATATAATTTGTATTACACTATTGAGATCTGTGGAAAAATTGTCATTAAAATAATAATTACTAAATAATTAAAAGAACTTCACAATACAGAAAGTCTCTATGGCTCTAAACATAAAGCATATTTGTGCAAAATACAATCAGTCTTTCTTAATCTGCAGAGAAATATGACCTGGACATGTGACTGACAGATTTCATGAGACTCACCCACATCTTCTATAATTGCATGTACGTGTGTGTGTGTGTGTGTGTGTGTGAGAGAGAGAGAGAGACACACACTGGTATGTCACACACAGGTAGTTGAAAATAGACATTTGAGTCTGATTTATTATGCAGTCCCCTGGGCTAATTGTAAAGCCTTACTCAGAGACCCAAACAGCCAATCAGAAGCCAGGGTTTGAGCTCTGCCTGGGAAGATGTCTGGGTTAGCACCATCACACGGATGTCCTCAGAGAAGGAGATGCTGGTTCTGCAGCACAGACGCGCTTTCTAAGCAATGCTTAGCAATCCGCCCGCTGCATGTCAGCCAAACTGGGTCAGCACCACTCGCTCTCTCCCTCACACACTTGCTCACTCACATCTGACAGAGACATTTCTTTTGGTTGAGGAAATATTTGCCTAGTTACTGCTCTTGCCCTTTGGAAAGTGGCTTTTCTGTCAAACAAATGTGTGAGTAACAGGCTGTGAAAGGTTCATTCAGTCACTTTTATGAAATGTTAAGTGTGCGTGTGTGTGTGTGTGTGCGTGTGTGTGTGTGTGTGTGTGTGTGTGTGTGTGAAGATTCTGTTCTGACATTGTCATAGTGAGTGTGATTGTGTCTTGGAGGTAGCACCTGGCCTGAACTGCCAATCAGCTGCTTCAGAATGTGTGATGTCACATCCAGAGAGGTCAGTGAGAAGATAAACAAACTATAAAAAAGAAACCAAGCGACTGTTTTAATGGATTATTTATATATATTTGTATGTAGTGTATATAATATCTTTTTGTGTGTAATTGGTGTATGTGTTTTTTGTGTGTAATTAGTGTATGTGTTTTTTGGTGTGTAATTAGTGTATGTGGTGTCTTTTTGATATTCAATATTTCTTTTTGATACTTGCTCAATAAACACCTGAATTCTCCAAATGAATTCAGGTGTTCATAAAGCTGAATTCACCTAACTTTAGAAAATGAATCTTCTGAAACAGTTCTCAATGTACCGCCGATCTGTATTCTATAAGCAAGTGTTTATGAAAGTCAGGAGGAGATGAACAACATTTGTTTTGTCACTGACGTCTGTCTGTTTATTCTTTCTCTGCTGGACAGGTAACAGATCTACTTCCTCTGTAAACAGGAAGTGTCTGTGGAGGTCAGATTCAGCAGGTCTGCAGGAGTTTTTATCATGGTGACTGTGCTCTGACGTCAGAGTCCTGGCTCATCCTCAAACGCCAGCTTCAGCGCACCTGTCTCCCATTTAAGTAATGGATTCTGCTGACGCGGCCCCTCGCAGCACAATTAGATGTTTCCTCAGGAGAGCAGCTCTTCTTCAGAGCGGGACCGATAATGATGCTGGAGCTCAGAGCACAGAGACGAGGCAGAACTGCGGTTTCCAACTTTCAGAGACGCAAACATGAGACGTTCAAGCTAACCAGCAGGTGCTGCACTCACAAATAAAGATGATTAAAAACAGTCACAGCACATGACTGTTGCACCATGAGTCTTAAAGTGTGAGTGTCTGATCCCATCTGATGAGATCAGGCTTTGAAACTGATCTCCTCGCAGTGTGCAGATGCAGTCAGCTGTCCAGTGCACACACACACAGCATGAATTAATGAATGAATAATGTCATGAGTGCTGTGCATCAGTTCATTAATGGAAACCTTTTCAGAAGAGAAGAAGGACGTGTGATTGACTCAGAGTTTGACTGAAGGTCTGTGGTGTGGAGACTGATGTTCTGAACATCTAAGAGTCTCTACACAACATGAACT
>JAZGTI010016179.1:0-12939 GCA_036877585.1 Botia kubotai
AACAAGAATTTGCGCACTTGTGCATTTAACTGGTTTATTCCTAGCTCAAGCGGTAGAGCATGGCGTTAGCGGCGCAAGGGTTGTGGGTTCGATTCTCAGGGAACAGACATACGGATTAAATGTACATCTTGAATGTATGTACATGAATGTATGTCTGCCAAATGTATACATGTAAAGTAAGTGTCACTGAAGCTCAAGAGGTATGAAAAGACCACATACATTTTACAGCTGTAGTGTCATTTCCAAAAGCAACATTTATGCGTACTATTTACTAAAAAGCGCTTAATCACAGTTAAAATATTGTTATCGACTGGCAGCCCGATGGCTTCGCTCCATTAATCCAAAATGAAAAGATAAGGGTGTCGACTGAGCACTAGTATATGAAACGCAGGTATGAGGTGTCCATGAGCACCTGTGGTTGAGCGGGCGATGGGGTCTCGGTGGGATCTGTTTTTTGTACCGACGCTGGTCCACTAGGACTCGGCCGCGATAGTGCCGCTTTTAACCTCTAGATGGAGACACATCCCATACACAAACACAAGGAAAACACAGGGGTGCATATGAACGCCCAAAGTCTTTGATGTCACCTTTGGTTAGTAAGCTAGTTTTGTGCTGTGTAATAATCTCATTGTTTAGCAAGTATACTTAAGTAAACACGACATGTGTGAGTGTGGGTGTACGTGCGAGCGTTCTCACCGCCTTGGCATCAGAGTGTGTACTATATCCAGACGGAGAGGAGGAGCCACTGCTGCTTCCACCAATGGGAGGGCCCGGAATCCCAGGGATATTGGGCACCGTGTTTGATGATCTGGCAAGCTATATATACACACACATAGCAATGCAGCCTTTACATTATAATACAAACAAAGCACAGACACAGACAAAACAGATGTGAAATTGTTGCAAAACATGTGCGAGGGTCAAATCACAAATGCCATCACAAATACACTTAAACCTTTTGTAATCAACTTCAGGTAATGACCCTCACAAGTATAAAAGTTAAATGTCAATATTATTAATAAAATGTCAAATATTATCCTACATAAATTGGCAAAACATGTCCGTAAGGCGTAAGCAAGAGTAACAGTACCGATATGACTGAAGTCTGTCCTGGACTGGGCAGCAGGGGAACAGTCTGACCATTTGGAAGCTGCATCAGCATGGGAAACAATCCAGACGGTGAGCTGAAAACAGTGATGGAGGCGCTATTTTAGGACATTTTTGCTTACTCACACGGGGTGAGAAAGGAGAGATGTAAAGAACACTGAAACGACTCGTGCAAATAAATTAATTCTGTGATCTGTGTTGTACTAGAAATTTGTTATATTGTCACGGTAAACCCATTCGGTCCAAATGCAATGATAGGATGTCTTACTTGTCTCTCAAACTATGTATTTGCATATGTTTGCACACCGCAGTCATCCGTTTCGGAGGAGGCGTGGCTTTGGAGATGACTCTGAACGGAGGGCGGGATCTTATGCTTTTAAAGCTGGCCTGCTATTGTTCTCCGAAATTGCCTACCCTACCTTTAAGTGCCAATTTTCAATTTCGGATGTTAAAAGAAAATTTCCTCCAAAACGGAAAATACCAAAAACATTTCAGATGAACGACCCACTTTTTAATCATTTGGTCAAATGCCCCTTTTTGATTTTAAATCCCTTTGCCCGTTTCTGAATTTTCAGCTCCCTGTACTAGCGTGTTTAAAGCTCGCTTAAATTTGCTCTCCTTCGTACCTGAGTCTGTTTGAGGGAGGGGTCCTTGTGATAACAGAGGTGGGGGAGGGCTGAGTTGGGTTCATGGAATCGAATCCCTGATGAAGTGGAAGCGAGCCTGGGCGCACTATGGTCAGTGTAGGGGTGGAACTAGCTGCGGTCCTCGGAGGAACATCCTGCAAAAGTGTGTTTGAACAACATTATTATACACTTGACTGTTGGCAAAACTGAGCGTGTGCTGTAAATTCTGTAATTTGACCTAAAATATAAGACGCTACATCTCACCATGCCCTTTCTCATGGCAACAGGCTCCTTTGCCATGGCAACAGCATCTTTGCTGTTTGTCATGCTGGAGGCGGGGTTAAGGCTGTTGGGAGGGGAGGAGTCAATCTCGAGAGGCCCTCCTCTCCCCTTATTCTGTGTAGATGTCTGCAGAGCAAGAAGCTTATGGAACAAGATCCTCAATCAAATCACTTACACAGACGCCGCGATTTTAACACATTAACCGGATATTTTGTTAAACACAACTGACGTATGATTTGACAAAGAAGTCAAAAGCACATCTGCGCTTTTCTCCGTTCAAATCGTACCGTGCCTTTAATTCTCCTCTCCTCATCCTCTTGTGTTTTACGAAGATCTTGCTCAAAGGAGCCAGCCAGCTCACTGAACAAACCCACCTCCTCACAGTTCTTGAGAAATCGGGTGGGAGTGGGCGTCTGATCTGCACAGACACACAAAGATAATTTCAGATGTTTAACTCTTATTCAAAGCATTGGGATCACTAGACGAGGGCTTAATGAACTCATTTTTCTGAAAACCTCAAATCAGATCAAAATTGACATCTTGCACTTGTTTGGCCTGTAGCTCATAATAAGCCTGTGCTTATTATGTGCTTATTTATCAAGCTAACAGTGATTCCTAAGAAAATCATATGCAATCAGAACAAACAGAACCAAATAAATTCATCCACAAACCTGCTATGATAACCGTGTCTGTTCTGGCTTGTCCAAACTTCAGTGTCATCTCATGCTTATGTTTGTGCACTGCCAAATGATCCTCATTGGTGAACCTCTGATGTAACAGAAACACAGATACACGCATTAACTCGCCGATGAGATTTTTGCCTCTTTTGCTTCCCAGTCTTAATTCAAATCAGATGGAAGATAGAAACACAGAGATGCTGTGGGTGATATCAAGCCATCTGTTGTTGATCTGTCTGTGATGACGGCTTATGTTATCCAGTGCTCTCCGAGCTTCCTACAGTCGCTCAGTGGATGTTGGGATTAAACAGCTGGTATGTTTTCAGAAACAAAACCTCCGTCACCAAGAAAATGAATCACTTCAGGAACCAGAATCACTCTAACCACTATAATCAGATTAGGCTGTTTGTTTTTTCAAAGGCAGATTCCGAAACAATCTTATTATGTCACCTACTGCCTTATAATGCACATCTGGTTGTGTTTATTTAGACCAAAGGGTCAGAACTACCAAAATACGTGACAGCTTATTGTTAGGAAATAAGACAAAAACAACTGCTAACAACACTTATTTACATAATATACACACAAAACTGCTAACATATTTGAAAACAGAAAGTATTGCCTATTAGTAGCTAAATAAAATGACTGCTTTTAATTAGCCAATCAGCACAGATGTCTGCCAATGCCGGTAATGTTTATTGGCCTGGCAAAGGCGCATCTATTTACACATCTGGCGTCTATTATAGGCCACATAGAGACAGATGAAGGGGCAGAAAGGTCGAGATAATAATAGAAAAACAGCAGAATCATAAAGTGTTGTTAAATAAAAGTGTCTCCTACCTGTCCGCAGCCCAGGGCGGTGCAGACAAACGGTCGATCGTCTCCCATTTTTAGATCAACTACTTCCTGTGTCACTGCTAAAGATCAGAGAAGGTAGTTATGATTTACACGTTATGAGGCCCAGACTTCTCAACAATGCTGTTTCTGTGACGCAAGCTCAATTCGTCATCTGTTCGTACGTCAAATGTCAATGCTTTCCAAACTTGACATCTGAATTGCTGTCCAGTCTTGTGGCAAGTGTGACAGCCAGGAATGCCGCTCTACAAGACACCAATAAAGCACAAAGGCCTGTCGGGTTCAAACAAGTGCATAATCTGCGTGATGAACGCAGGATAAGACGCTTTCATTTGACTATTGTCTAAGATTAGCCCTATTCAAAGAACATTTCCGCCACATAAACCAACACACCTAAAAGCGTGTCACACTAACACACACAGCTGGCTGGCGTGCGTTTCCTCTCTAACCATTCCAGAATGGTCTCTACGATACAAATCCCTCCCCACGGGTGTAAAATGAAGCAAAAACAGTCCTTCCAAACAAACAACAACACGTCTGTCGTAACTCCAAGTGCGCTGGATCTCATTTAGAAGCTTCTGGTGTGAGCTAACCTGCTAATGCTAACCACACATGAGCCAACGGGCTGTAACACCCCATTAACATCGCGAGCGAGCAACTCGACGCGTCAAAACAAGAACGCTCCCATTATAAGTCACACAAACGCGCCATGGTGTCGCCGATTATAACGGGAGCGCTGTAATTGTCGCGTCGCGTGCTCTGTAACGCGGCGTCATGACAACACTACTACTCGCGCGACCAGTGCAGTTAGATACGAAGTGACTAATGCTAACGCATCAGATAATCCGAATACGTTTCGTGTCACCTGTTCATCATTCAAGGGTTTCAGTGTTTACAAACTTACCCCGCTCCTCCCTCTCTCTCTCTCTCTCTCTCTCTCTCTCTCTCGCTCCCTCTCTGCGTTCCCAGCTTTGGAAGTCTTTCATCCAGCTAGCGCACAGCTAATCTCGCGAGATGTTGACGTAACATTCGACGCTCATCAAAGTCGTTACGTAAGAGATCTGGAACCGCGATGAAAAATCCAACGATCCGCGTGGCGTTTTTTTATTTAATGCCACAAAAACAAGAGATATTACATAACGTTTGTTGTCAGGAAAATACAATTACATAAAGTCGAGTGTCTGTGTATCGCTTGCTTTCCTCCCAAAACGCCATCTGACGCAAACAGACAGCTATTACAGATGGAGAATTGCCATCAGTGCTGTTAAACCTGCCAAGAATGCCAACACACAAAAACATGAACCTCGTTCCTTTACTGAATGAGGAGTGAAAAAGCAGTCAGGAGAAAATGAAGTTATTTGGTGAATTATGGCTTCAAGCGCAGTTAAATTTATTTTATAAATTAATTGCACGCTGATCTATAAACAGAATTGCATTTCATATCAGGATCATTTTTCATAGAAATCACAATAACCTGAAAGACTTTGAAATTCCCTTTTGAGGTTCCACAGGGACATTTTCTGCTATTGGTAACAGTTCTAATGGAGCTGTGTTCTAAAAGGTTTGTTTTATTTTAGGTGGAAACCAACAGGAAAATATGTATTGGGGTCCTTTAAGATTTGTTCCAAAGTTAAAGGGACAGTTCACCCAAAAATGTAACTTTCCATCATTTACCCACCCTCATGTCATTCCACACCTGTGTGATTATTCATCTGTTGAACGCAAAGATATGATATTATATGTGGTTACCAGCATCCTTCAAAGTATCTTTAGCATCATATAGGTTTGGAATAACAAAAAAACATTGAGTAAATGATTCATGTTTGGGTGAACGATAAGATGATAGAAACGCTTCTACGTTTGTATTAAGGCGTTAAAGGAAAAAGATCAAACAAGCAAATTTAAATAATTTTCATTTATTTTTTCTTTCATATCCTCGAGCATTTTTTGTTTCATTAAACATCTACAATATTATCCAAACACTTCACTCATCAGCTATACTCGTTCTCACCTGGCCGGAGCCTAAACTCCCTATAGCATTAAACACTGAGAATATGATTTTTTTGGCTAAAGTCTTGCTACTTGAAATCGCGCCAGTTCTGCATGTCTAAAAAGCTTACAGCCTACAGGTGATAAGATTAGCAACAAAACAGAATACATTTAATTTCCTCACACAGTTCTGAATCAAATCCATAAATTCCAAATCCAGTCAATCATTCTAATAGAATAAAAAAATAAAACCAGGTCCACTGATTTTTCTACTTTTAGTGGCACAGTCTCTACAATTTGTGCCCAAAATAATATCGTCAAACAGAAATAACATCCCAAACTATTAATGTGAGGGCAAGAAAGCCACACTAAAGGAAGTTAAACAGAGAAATTAACAGCATTTAAAAACTAAATACACTTAAAAAAAAATGCTGCATGTATCTTCTTCAATTTCCACTTCAAACTAAAAACAAAAATAATGAATCAAGAAATGAATCATTCGAAATACAACATGACCTTTTGAAGGTTCTACACAATGTTTCAACACTAAAACACACATGCATACACATTGTTCAACACGCTAGTCAATGAAACCGTGCTTGCATCCACTCACAAATTAAACAGCGGTCTTGCGTATAACAGAATGAAGAGAGAAGGGTGGAAGCAGTTTCTGTATTTAAACAGCACTTCCTGAGATTGTCTGCCGGCTGATTTGACTTTGGTCTGGGTCTGTGGACAATCTACTCATACATGTAAATGACAAATAAGATAAATGAAAAAAACAGTGTCACAGATTGACTGAATATTAAAATATATCATCATATAACTAAAACCTCAGACCCGTATGATGATTATTGGACTAACAGAATTCAAAAGATCGATTTAAAAAAAAACATTAAGCCTTGAACAAAATTAGCAGTCAAACAAAACAGGTTTCTTTGAGGGCCCGAGTTCCTCTTTTTGTTTTGTTTTTAAATTGTGACTTTGAAAGAAAGTAAATTGAGTAACGTAACAGGTACATCATACAATTCGACAAACAGGTCATCATAACTGAAATGTACAGGCCCAAACAAAAACAAAAAGCAAAAAGAAAATCAGATATCAGACATGAACAGCGATTCCAAAGCAGCAGCCTAACTGGGCTTTAAATCAAACCTTATTACTGTCACCCGCACGTACAGAAGAAACCAAAGCTGATATTCAGTCAACAGTCTTTACAAACACCTGACTAATAAACACCAACATATCTCAAGACTTTTACACTGAAGGGAAGACAAACAGTGGCTTCCTTATGAAGTTCTTTCTCTCTGTTATGACAGATCTGGACTAACACAGGACCATCAGGTGACCTTTAACACCACACAAATCACTGTAACACGCACCACCCTATTTCTGTCCATTTCCATCATCTGCCTTCTATACAGTTCTAATATTACGTGATACATTCATCAGAACTTTCTCCGTTTAGTCTCATTCTGTGAACGGTCTGAACGACATTCTGCAGACATCAGTGTCTTAGTTTTGGACTGGGAGATCTTTAGGCATTCTACAATTTAATCAGATAAATATTACATTTAATTAGATAAATCCTGACTTGATCTTAATTTTCCATCAACAGGACAGGGGTGCAAAAACATTAAGGGATTTATGTTGCCCTTTTCAACTTGAGCTCAGTGCGCACAACACAATTTAGACAAATTTGAGAAATGAAAGCGATTATTCTGTCAACAGAATAAATGTCGCAACAAATCATATTCAATGACGTTCGATCAGAATAACCTCCACTGTAAAGAATGAGCGCTCCACAACATTTCCTTAGCTATGACAGATGTTTTTTCACAGACAAAACAATGTTTTTTCACAAAAAAAAACAAAAAAACAAGTGCTTTTGGGGTTTGAGCGTTACCATTTCAATATCGAAATGTGACACGACTGGGTCACAGTTGACAGTGCTGATGATACGAGGGCAAATGTTATAACATTGTTATAACATATAACATTGTTGATTTCACACAATATGCCTTAACATAAGATCATAAGAGGGAGGGGAAATGTTTAAAAATCAAATCACAGTGTGCACTGGCTGTAAGCTCTGACGCTTATCTATGCAAACAGATCATCACTGTACAACGGAAAAAGCCGTTCCACCAGCTTTTTTTTTTTAAACATTAGCCAGATTACCAAAATTTAGTTAATTTAATTAATTAATTTAATTTAGCATAACTTTTGCACACTTGCCACTTCTATATCTGTACTTATGCAGAGCAGTATAGATATAGATATCACCAGGATGGACCAAGAGCCAGGATGTAATTGAATAACTCAGATTCTGTTCATACACACCTAGGATGCCTTGAGGGCGAGTAATTTCTGGGCTAATTTTCCATTTTGAGGTGAACTGCTACTTTAAACACCAAGTAAAATCAAAATTCATTCACAAGCAAATCAAACACTGTAAAAACTACAGACAGCGCAGAAAGCATGGCCTCCGTTTCTCCTTTCAAATGGACGAGGTCTGTCATCATCCTGAAACTCCTCGTTTCCTCTTGTTTAAGGATCAAGTTCCCAAATTTCAGTCATTTGGGTTTTTTAACGCCACAGTGTGACAGTCCAGTTCTCATATGTAGATGTATATATAGATATATATATATATATATATATATATAGATTTATACACTTTTGTTCTGTGTTTATATGGGTGTGCATGTGTTAATTAGGAGGTTTACTTTGGCGATCTGGGCGGGATGTTTTGTTCTTTTCCGCTGCGTCGGCTATATCTCGACTGTGGAGAGAAGCGTCGACCCTGAGGGGGCCGTCTCTGTTGCTCTCTGAGCTTAAAGCCGGCCCCTCTTGGTCCATACCCACGCTGGTAGCCACTCTGTTCTCTGAATGTCCGACCTTCACTCCCTTTTTCCAGCTTGTCACTTGGGCTGCGGCGGGACGAGGCTGGAACTTCTGCTTTGTTGACACGAAGCTCACGTAGCGGTTGGTTAGCAGTAGGAGAGGGGGTGGGGCTGGGCGGCACTACTTGTGCAGTGGGTGGATCTACTGGTGCAGGGGGAGGGTCTTTGGGAGGCCTCTGACAAACCTCTGCGTAGCTCAGCTTCCGAGGCTCCTGGGAATAACAATCAATCAAACCTTTTAAATGAACAACTTTCCTTGTTTTGACTTTCAGAAATGAATGATCAAGCGGCAGCATTTATGATGATTTAAAAGATTAAATTTACCTGTTCAGGTGTGCTTGCGGGAACGAGCGGCGTAGGTGCGGCGCTGGAATTTGACTGGGTGTGTGACGGTTCGGGGGCGGGAACAGGCTGAACAGGGCTTGTGGCTATTGGAGGGTTCAGAGCGGCATCAGATATCTGAACCTCTTTTTCTTGCATCTTCACGTGATGTGACGAGCTGTGGAGAGCAACAGAGTATTTTATTTACTCATGCTGCCTCTTAAACAACATTGCACATTTCAGTCAATTTCACTCACTACTTATTAATAATCTTAAAGTATAACAAACTTCAGTTACACACAGTATAGCTTCAAAAGATCCCAAAAATGTATTCTACAGAGGAAAGGAAATTAAACAGGTTTGGAATGACTTGTGGAAAGAAAATGGCTCTTTTAATTTTTGGGTGAACCATTTCTTAAGAAGGTCAGTTACAGTTTACAAGTCATGTGACTAAAAATCAATTCTCTCTAGGAACAAGTTTCTCTAAAACCGGATTCAGGGGTATATGTAGACATGCACCTTGAGGCAGGCAGGTCCTGTTTCACGGCGGGGATCTTCGGTGCTTGGGAAGAAGATGCAGTCGACTGCGCATCCGCTTGACATGTCCCAGGATCTCGACTAACATCTGTCTTGTTCGCATCCGGCTAAAGTTATATTATATATAAAATATAAAATATATATTATATTTTATTATCCTTAGCCTCGAAGCATCTCAGACATCATGTAAGGTCACTTCACAGGTCAATCTTTGGTAGAATGACTGCAAACGTGAATTTCATTTACTCACAGTTAGCTTATAGTAAATCGCTATTATAGCATATAGAAAAATATATAATGTGTGCATATACATATGTATATATCATGTCTCAGCACACGCCTAGTGAACATACATGAAGCAGGTGTTCGTACCTTGTCCCTACTGATGCCTTTGACCACATCCGCCATACAATTCTCCAAAACTGGTTCCGTTTGCATAGCCACGCCCTGCAGATGGCTCGGCTCGCCCCCTGGCAACGGCGGGAAGTTAGTGGCAGCAAGGTCAAACTTAGGGGGCGGAGCTTTCACCTCCATTTCAGGATGCTGCCTCTGCAGATGAAAAAAAAAAGTCAACTACAGAATCAGAGGCATCAAATTTGAATAAAAACGCTGCGTTTCTAAACGTACCGCTCTTTCGTCCTCTCTTCTCCTCCTCATGCCGCGATAGCTCCCTCTCCTGCACACATCAGAAGATCATAAACACTCGTGCCATCAAAAGCAACATCACTCATCACTCAGTGTGAAAGCTTTACATTTGACCCTCAGATCTCATAATCTGAACGCTCACTGGGACAGGAGTGACAGACTTGAAGGAGACAAAAATAGACGGAGAAAGAGAAGAGGAACAGATAGAGAAAACACATGATCAGGAAAAAGAAGAAACTCCTATAGTCTTCCCATCACTCCTTGCTTCCCTCATGCGCTTCGTTTATCATCACCAGGTCAATACAAATAAATCTGCTGCTTTGATCGAGTATTCTGAAGGGCCCTCAGAGCAACTGTGACGAACTGTAAGAACTGCAGTTAAATCTATTTGGACGGACCTGACACGGCCATTGAGGTCTGAGTGGTGGTTCTCTCTGGGGGAGGTTGGAGGTTCAGAGAGGGACGTGAGGGTGGAAGAAGCGCTGTCAGAGGTGGGCGTGCACGGGGGCTGAGGACTGCCGTTCCCGGACAGAGACTCCATCAGCTGACCTGCATCAGAATGAGGCTGTGGCTTCACATGGTTCCTGCACAGAAGAGAGAAAAAGCTAAGCTTTCTCAGAAGCAACAGCTAGAATCTACAGCCTGGGCTCCACAGCCAGAGGAAAGCAGAGTAAATTGCCTCCGAAATTGCCTACCGTACCTATGGGCCGTGTTAATTTTTGTTGCTTCCTTTACCCCTTTAAATACTTTTATGAAAGAAGTTCAAGGTTTAAAGCCTGGGCCTCCAAAAGGTAAAACAACATCTACACGTACACTATACTATTTGGAAAGTAACAAGAAAGATATTCTGCACACATGGCAGTTTCCAAGGTAGTTTTAACATAACCTTCATATAACAAAAATACACCAGCTTGTTTTAATTGAGAAACCATTAAAAAAACAGCCTGTTGTGTCTGTTTTTGGCAGACAGTGACAGGCTGGGACAGGAGAAAGCGGTAGGCTGAGGGATCTTACCGGTTGCGGGGGTAGCTGCGTGTAAGGTTGACTGGAGACGAGCCATTCTTGTAGGTTCCTGCTGAACCGAAGCCATTGATAAACGTGCTGTTGGGAAACGGGGCCTGTAAAATGCATCAGACACTGAGATCAGACCACAGGTCATCAGACTACAACACAATCTCTGACACCTCAAGCAGCTCCTTACGTTACTGTGATTACTGAGTGTTACTGAACTAGCTCATGATTCAAACAAAATGGTGAACATTCACAGCTGACCCTCAGATCTCATAATCTTTACGCTCATTGGGACAGGAGTCACCAAGATTCTGAGAAAGACATGAAGAGAAGAAGAGAGAGAGATGAAGAAGAGAAAGTGATGAGGAAGAAGAGGAATTCCCAGAATCAACGGATCATCCCTGTTTCCCTCTATGCGCTTAGTGTATCATCACTGGGTCACAAAACCACTGAGATATTTCTCAAAATATGAGAATTACGGAAGAAAAACGTCATGTTGGTTTGGATCTACATACATTTTTGTTTTTGGGTGAACAAAAGTCGCCAGTTTCTGTAGCTCACTTGCACCTCAGAAATCATCTTATGGTGCACACTTCAAAGTTCAAAAAATAAGTGAAAAGTTCTCACCAGTGGTGTTTCAAAGTAAGGGGTGGGTGAGGGGGTCCAGGTGTGTGGCAGCAGGCTGTAGAGGGGGTACTGCTGCGGGGGCTGGTACACCTGCTGCAGGTACACTGGAGATGAATACTGTGATGGAGGAGTGGAGTACACGCTGGAGTCCACAGCCCCGTAAGTGTTCTTGGCAAAGAACGTGTTGATGGCCTTGATGCGCGCCTACGTCACAACCACACACGAAACGTCAGAAGATAACACAACAAATAGTTTCTTTTTTATTAATGAGATTAATGACATTAATATCCAAGAAATCTGTGCAAAAAGTATACAAAAGTTTGTGATGTGATACTTGCATTTGCAATTAGAAATGCAGAATTATGCACACAAATATACAGAAACACAGACACACACACAACAACTTTCTTACTGCTATAAAGGGGCGTATCACATATTACAGAGCGCTGACTAACTCACATCCCATCTATAAACAATGAAAAATCTGAACAAGACAAAAACACTCTGATTTGTATGACATGTATGAAATTACATAATCACAAACGGTCTACAGAGTGGTTCCTATAGGTTACATAATGATAGTGTAACTGATCACTGATTGGTTAACAGAGAGAGTTGAGTACATCAAAACAAAGATGTACATTACTGCATCCAGTAAGCTATGCAAACCAACAAACAATGCAGCCAAACGTATAGAACAAATCCAGCTCACATTTATGCCCATTCACAAAAACATTTGATCGTGATTGGTCAGTCTTATCAGACTACACACTGAGTGACTGAGTGGTCATAAACTCAAGGTTGACATCACAGACCACAAACGCATGGCAGAACACCGTATGTACACTCACCATAATTGGCTTGCCCTGAAAGGTTTTGACTTCCTCACGTAAATACCGGTGAGCCTGTCAGGTGACACAAAAATACAGTTTTGGCAAATTTAAATAAAAACAAATTATGAAGAATGAAAATTGTTGTCATTTCACAAATAAGTGTAAAGAATTGTTACAAAGCACTTGCCCCATGTGTGCATACTGAAAAGGTTCTATGAAGCTCCAAAAATAAGATGAATGAATAAGGCCCACTGTTTGTGTGTGTGTGTGTGTGTCATACCTGTTGTGCATCAGTGTCTGACTGGAAGGTGATGTACCAGTTGCTGTTGTGTGCAAACTCCACGCTGATGACCGGTGGACACTTGTCGCTTTTAAACAGCGCCTCCACCTCCTGAAAGACAGACACGAACATCAGTCAGCCATCAAAATAAACATATGAAGACTACTGAGAAACTACAGGTCAGTTATCCCTCAGATCTCATAATCTCACGGTCATTAGGGCAAAATCCACTGTACTGAGAGAGAG